>BOPP01000158.1:3109221-3125328 GCA_017312745.1 Gryllus bimaculatus | reverse complement strand
CGTGGCCTCCTCGGGCGGCGAGGGCGACGGCGGTGGCGCCCCGGGCGTCGCGCGCCTCCACTGCCGCCCCGACGCCCACCAGGCGCGCCACCGTCGCTGAGTACCCGTTGGCGGCCGCGCAGTGCAGCGGGGTGCGACGCTGGTTAGCCCAGTTGTCCACGCCCGCTCCGTTCGCAATCAGCACGTCCACCAGCTCCGTGCGGCCGTTGCTCGCAGCCAGGTGCAGCGCGGTGTTGCCGCGCTCGTCCCGCGCATTTACTCTACTTCCGGCAGCCAGAAAGCGCCGCAGTGCTGCCACATCTCCCTTCTTCACGGCCTCCAGAAGCGACTTCGGGGTGTCTGTGGAGGGGCTGGAGGAGGCCGCGGCGCCCTGCATGGAGTGGGCTGGAGGGCCAACGTTTGGAACATTTCCTTGGCAGCATTCCGTGACCATCTCAGCGGTCGTGGCAGATGCAGGAAGTTGTATATTGAGAGGGGGCGAGGGAGTGGGAGTGGGCAAGGTCGTCGTGATTGGAGGAGAGGGCTGCGCGGAGAAAAGCGACTTCGGGGCGTCTCTGGAGGGGCTGGCGAAAGGTGGGGCGCCCTGGAGGGAGTGCGCTGGAGGGCCGAGTGCGGCTGGTTCGTTTACTTGGCGGCCTTTGGTGAACATGGCATCGATGGTAGTTGACGCAGCGAGTTGTGTGTTGAGTGATGGAGCGAGATTTGTGGAGGAGGTAGTAGCTAGAGAAGAGGGCTGTGCTGGATGGAATTGATTCTGGGAACTGGCAGTGGAGGTCGCTCTCTTGTGTGACGCGAGCAGCTCCTCCACCTTAGGCATTAAAATGCTCAGGTTCCGCTGCAACGATTCCTCCGCTAAGATGTCTTTTTTCTCCATTACCCGCTGGAGCACCTCCTCCATTTTGGTAAGTCGTCCTTCTATTTTGGTAAATCGTTTTTCCATGTTGGTGAGTCTCTCCTCCAACGTAGCGTTCACTTGGAGCTTTTCGCAGTTTTTCGCCTCCATTGTCATCTGCAGGCAGAACACAAACGTAAATTTGAAGTGACAATTACCTTCTCGTCTAATGCAATTATTATATTTTTTAGTAAATTAAATCTACTCGTTAATTCCACGAAAAATCGTTGATCATCAGTATATTATTTGCAATCTTGACTTAAAACTCCCCGACTCCCAATCAGAACACAGGAAAGGGTAAAACCATTTAATTAATTCAGAAAGGACACAAAATAAAAGCACATCATAGATTACGTAGAACATCAATCTAAAACATTTATGAACAATTAGTTAATTACTTCTATTGATTAGAGATATTAATATTTAAAGTGCATTACTTAAATTGGAAGGTTATCGCACTTACACGTGTCTATTGTCTATTGTGATGTGTAAATATCAGTATTGTCTTTCATATGCAACGCCTTCTTTAGCGTGGATATGCACGGCCAGAAGCCCGTTGATTTAACACTATACTTCGATTAACCCCCTTGATGTAAGAAAACCCTTTCAAACCTCAAGCTGAAAAGATATGGGGATATTGTCATCCAAATGAGAGCTTTAATACCAAAAATTAAAGTAAATTTAATTCGAACATAAAAATTTAACGTATTTAAGTCAATTAAAAAATTTAGTTGCAATTGGATGATAGTGCCTCCCTCTCCTCCTGCTCGTGATCTTAAAGGGACACTTGTCTTAATAGCTCAGCAATGCATTATAAAATACTTATTATAAATAAATTAAAATGTAAAATTATTTGATGTAAGCATATTACAAACGTGAAAAATATGCACGACAGTCGTAGGCAACCTTTCTAAAAGGTATGCAAGCAAAATCTCTTCTGAATTAGAACTGACTCGCTTTTCCATTTTACAATTTCTTAAGGCATATAAATATACGAGTAATATCTTTTAGAAGTGCTTTAATTTTGCAGAGAAGAAATGTCGGCATTTTTACTCAAGTTCGTCCATTATTAATCTGTAGTGTGATAATCATCTTTTATAATAATACCTAGGGCTCCGACTTTTAGGTGCCGGAAAATATTTATTTTTTATTCGCTTCAAAAGTGAAACACTATGCCTTAAAACTACTAAAATATTTATTTATTACTCATATGTAAAACCTTTAATAAAGATCGAGAGAAGGCTCGATGTAAAACTTGAGGTCATCATTCCGCTTATGTTATCTCTGCAATCTGTGTAACGTTTGTGAGCTACGTGTGTTATGTGTGTACGTTATCTCTTGGAGTATCATTGGTTGAATCGACAGTAGCGTTAAAAATTGCCCTCAGGCATTCTGACAGATTATGATCTAGACTCACTTTACTGAATTGGGTAG
Organism: Gryllus bimaculatus; assembly: GCA_017312745.1. Lineage (NCBI taxonomy): Eukaryota > Metazoa > Arthropoda > Insecta > Orthoptera > Gryllidae > Gryllus > Gryllus bimaculatus. The sequence goes on along the minus strand of BOPP01000158.1, from coordinate 3,123,002 downwards.
TAGTATTAATTTTAAAAATGACATTAAATGTATTATATATCATTTGGATTGTATAATTTTGAAGAGCCTGTAACAAGTATTGTACTTCAGCTTCTGGGTCAATGACCCCCATATCGATCAGGTTTTCGTCCACTTTCCCTGATTCTCTAGCAAATGCTGAGATGGCCCCTTGTTTTGCTTCTGTACGTAAAGGTAACTTCAAATTAACTTCTCCCTATAGCACGTCACACACTGTTTTTAACTGTTTTTGACGTAAATAAATATATGAATGAAAAATGTATTTAATTTATCAACAGTCAACTAGCACATCTGGTCCTAAACGTAATCCAGTCATTTTAACTTGGAGAGCCTCCACACTGCGGGTTTCTCTTAGCTCTACGAGCAGCGATTCTATAAAAAACATTGGGCTGCTGCTGTATTTTGCCTAAGCAGGTAAGTTGGCGGATAACTGCGGGTGTCGCCGGTGCTTGCAGATTTAGCCCGGTGCCGAATTCTTGGCTGTACGTACGAGTGGAGGGTACGTTGCAATAAGGTTTACAGCAGGCATCGGTTATTTTGCAGTTTCTACTTTCTTGAGTATTACTTGCGTAATGTAGAGAAACTATTGTAATACTGAAGCAAAACGGTGATTTTTGCACTAGTCTCCTACCACAACTAGCAAAAGGAGAGCTCAACAATACGTGCTCATAGTTACATTGATGATCACAAACAAAGCAAGAGGCATTCTCGGTATTGCTCAATGGATGAGGGAAACTAGTCGAAAAACTTGATCGAGACGAGCTTAATTGCTCCAGAAGCCGAAGAAGTTCATTAGTGTTCTCAGTCATATTTAGTATACAGTGTTAACTGATGTTATACAAATGTTAACTGGTGCATTATCATTGTAAAAATAAAGATTAATTTTACTTCCTCGCATAATACGTGCGTAGTGCCGAGAAAGTCTTGAAATGCTTCGAAAAAAAAAACAGACGGAAAACCCCTTATTGCGAAGCCTTGACATCGAAAACTGGATAAATGTTATTCTAAAATGTAGTACATTACTTTTTCTAAAACATTGTTTAGTCAGAATTTATGTTTTCTGAGTCCTTGGTGACGAAAGTTCGATACGCCAAAACATCTGCCTATCCTTCCTTCTGTTCGTTCGTTGTCAACGCTAGCACTTAAAGCGCTTCAAAATTGATATTCCACGATCGTTTTAAATAAATTTGAAGCCTTCGGAGTTTGAAACGTTTTTTGGATTTTTGAGAGTAATTTATATGAAGCCTCAACAAATTATTAATTTATTTTCAAAAGTGGCTCAGCATTTTTTTTAAGATTCCTCAGATAGCATAAACGATGCGACGTCCTCTCCGCTCTCAGGAACATCTTGTACCGTCGGTTCGACTTGGATCGCAAGAGGCAATCTTCCCCGAGAGTTTGCTGAAGTATTTGAAAAGTTTGCAGTGGCGTCTTTTTAAGTTTCATGCCAAATTTGATTGCTCTCGTTGATGGAGAGATAGTTCCATTTTTCCTTCGACGAGGTCACAGTGCAAAGGACCAAAAAAACTCGCAGGTACATCCTCAAAGAGCTTGGAGACGACTGGCACGGTAATGCCCGGAAAGCTTACACCCCCGCCACCTCCCCCAAGAAGTCCGGCCAGTCTTTGACGTACAGTCACGCCATAAAAATACGACGCATTACTTTTAGGACAAACCCTGTATTTTCGTAAGTTGGCAGGGAAACCAAGGGATACGTTATGATGCTTATAAATAAAGTTAAGAGTACATTATTTTTATACAATTTTCTAATTGTATTATCGAAGTATTGTTTTTCCGTGCAAAGTTTAATTTTCTCTTTTCAAGTGGAAATAGCCCGTTGATGTGAAATGAACTAAAGAGAACTCGTTATTGTAATATTCTATAAATAACTTTTGAATATTTTTCCTTTAACTAACAGATTCAAATAAAATACATTGATGAAAAAATATTTACATTTATAGTAACAATTTATTCATAATGAGATGTTAATTTATTTATATTCGTAAATATTGGTTAATATTTTAATATTTAAGAATAACACTAAATCAAAGAAATTATTTCTGCAAGTTTTGAAAACTAAAAAATATTAAGCGCACGTAACACAAAACTAACCACATGTAATGCAACATCACACTGCCTCAAAGCCCCCTCTGCCCTCTTCATAGCTACGTATTTATTGTGGATGACCCCCAAGGCAATGGTAAGATTTCAGGCTCAATGAAGAGAGGCTTGCAGGAATTACGTGTGAGGCACTACAGAGGTGATTAATAGTTTATTCGATTTCCCTGGAAGCAAATCGATTGATACATTTATTTTCCGGTTCCTTGTGAGATATTCTGAAAGTATAAAACGTATTTCTGTAGGTTTCAATGCACCTAGGAGAATATTTGTGACTGTGTGAATTATTATAATTTTTCTGGCATTTACAATATGAGTCGTTATGACTAGATTTATTAAAGTAACAATAATTAAACCTACTGTTGTAACGAATTAAGGAAAAAACCTGTTGAGGAGGGGGTTAAACGCCTAAAACGCGTTTTGATTAAGTTTTTTTGGCACTTACATAGGTAGGGCCGAAGTATTGAGCGGCCCCCAAGCACAAAATTAGGTTTCCCGCGTAAAAAATCTTTTAGTTTTACCAAATATTATTATGACATTTTTTTCTTTTCTCCCATGGGCCTCCATTAATTTCTGCCCGGGGGTCCCCATCACTGTCAATTTGAGCAAGGCACATTTGGAAGTTTGCGTAAACCATGTACATATTTAGTTGCAAATAACGAATAATTAAAACTATACTATTATAACATGTATAAAATATTTTAAAAAATAACGTTGAAATTTACAATACAATTTTTTTTAGTACAATAGACTGTTTGAGAAACAATCATTTTACGGACACTGAAAAAGTTATGCATATTTTTTCGAAGCGCTGGACCCCTCATGGATAGTGACAACAAGCAACTGTTTGTTTTCTTTGTAGTAAATCCGTCCTGTACAGGGGAGATCACAAGCGATTGCTCTCCTTAAGAAGAATCGATTACCTTTAGTTTTAGATGAATGTCTCCGGAATATTCTAGAAGAAATCTGAAACAAATGCGTGTTTTGAGACACCTAAATTCCTGAAACCCTGTGGATTACTACAATGACTCTCCGGAATATGTTAATCCTGAGGATACGATTGATTGTATTGACGATAGTTAAACCTAATGTAATAAAATATGATTTTTTTAAAAGTATTTCTATCAATAATTTTTCGTGTAACTTCCAGTTTTCTGAATAATCGTGTAAGGCACCTTCATCGTTTTGCAAATTTATTTTTAATATGAACTTGCATACCACAAATAAACTAGTGGAGCATATTTTCTCGTTTTATTTATACGTTACGCAATATTATAATTTATGAGCCTGAAAAAGTGTTTCCAAACAGGAAAAAAAATTATTCGCGCTGAGATTCGAATTTAGGCACTTAGACGTTAACTCGTTACTTCTACACTACCAGCCGCAATGTTAAACTCAGCTCCCCGACATGTAAAAAAGCCGATCATTTGAATTTGCAATTTTCAAAAGTACGTGATTTTCATTTACATTATCCCATTATTGGCTCTTTACAGGATACAATAAATTAATAAATATTATTATAACCGTCTTTATTCTATCATGTGCACAGTATCTGATTAACCAACCTGCTTCGTCAGATACCAAAGGACAATTGCCGCGTATATATAATTTGCCTATTTTACATCTAAAGTTTCAAAGTCAATCAAAAGTTTGCTAGAGCTCTTTGTAATTGATACATTTTTGTTGTTGCCGATATTCCGAAATTTCTAATGACAACGAAACCATATATATTTGTGTATATATATACACACATACATACGGAGTAATATAGGTAGTATAGGTAAATTGCTGAAATGATGCACGAAAAAACGGCGGATTTTCGGCAAGAAAAAATTCATTGCCCGGACCTGATAACGAAAAAGTGGATGAATACAGTTGATAGATTAAGAAAAAAATCCTCTAACATGTGGTGTAGCCGGAATCCCAGTTTTGTGGGTCCTTGATATCGAAAAACCAATTGACGGTAAACCATCCGTCTGTCCGTCCGTCTCTGAACACCACTACCGGCTAAACCATACGTAGGATTTCTTCCAAATTGAAGAAACTCCTGTCCATCCGGCTCGAGTGGAAGGTTTGAGTTTTGAAAAATATCCTTAAAATTTGGTGGTTGTTTACATGAAGTCCCCAAAACATTTTCAAGATTTTCTCAAACACGGCTCCATATTTTTTCTTTAAATTTATAAGAATGGAGAAAAATACTCAAAAACGTGACATAAGTCCGATTTCTATAGTTAACTCTAAATTTTCGAAAATTGCAAAAGTTTAAATTTTTTTCGGCGTCTTCCTGCAACTACAAAAGTGAAGATAGAGATTTTTTTAAATAGACAGTTCTTTTATTAAGGTCATGTACATTTTTTGAAACATTTAGTACTTTTCGCGCAATATTGCGTGCAACACGCGAAATTAAAAAAATAACAAAAACATGATTTTCTAAATAAAGGCTCCAAATTTTTTCTTTGAATTTTTGGTAGAGATAGCGCGCAATGCACTGTATAAGATGACATAAACGAGTTATTGCTCTATTATTTTGTTTTTTCACAAATTAGAAAAATGTAATTTTTTCGACTTGTCTCTCACGCGTAAACAATATATTAGCGGCAATTTGTTCACTTTATTATATTTATGAGGACATGTGCTTTAAATAACGCTTAAACACCATTTTCTCAAAAACGTCTCCAATTTTTTCGTCAAACTTATCGAAAGGGTAGTGCTTAGTGCACCGTTAAAATGACGTTAGGTTCATTTTGGGGTGACTTTTTTTGTTTTTAAAAAAAATACACAAATGTATTTTATTTATGATCTCACACTCCATTAATATGCTTATTTCCAGCAATTTGTAAACACTATTGTATTTGTGTGCTAAAATACTTCAAATGCCTTCTAATGAAGATTTTCAAAAACTCAAACGTTTTCTGTCAAAAAGAGCTTCAAATTTCGTATCTACAGTAGCGCTTAAACGCCATTTTCTTAAAAACGGCTCCAAAGTTTAAAAAAAATTAAATTAGGACTAAGTTTTACTGTTCTTTAATAATCTTAAAATAATATTTTAGTTTCACTACTAAGAAACAAAAAGAAGAAAAAAAAAAAGAAAATGTAAAAAAAAGTACTTTGGGTGGCGATAGATGGCAGCTGACAAGAGTATGTGGCCAGTCCGAATAGCTATTCGAGACCAAATGAAATAAACAACTAATTCGAGAAAGTGTGTGCTATTGTGTAGCACCTGCAGTTATAAAATGTAACTTTGAAGCTAACTAATATTTGTAAACAAAATTGTTTCTTAGATGGCAAACATGAAATCGTAACATGAGTTCAATATTTTGACTACCATCCGAATGTTTACAATCTTGTACTCTTTTCTTTCATCATTTTTAAAGTAGATATTCATAAACAGTTACTTTAAAAATAGGTAAGTAATTTACCTTACAACAAATCGCTGGTACCTTGCCCGAACGTTATTTTAAATATTTTTAAGGCCTCTAAAATATTGTATTATGATTGAGCAGGCAGTAAATAAAAGTTTTAAAAAATCCAAAATAACCACGCTTCTTTTAATCATTATAATACTGTAACAAAAAATAGGGTATGTAACTTGCTTATAATTATCTTCTTATTCTTGTAAAAACGCCCACATTATAAACTATTTGCTACTATGTTTACTTACAGTCCGAGTTTTAAATGAAACAACAAAATCAAAAATAACAACTCTTAATATAAAAATATACGAACCTAAATGAAAGGAATCCAGATGAAGTATTTCGATCAGGACGGTTGCAGAGACTATCTTGATGTGTCGCCAAACCAGGAGAGCGTGCTGATAAAAGGGACTGATAAAATCTGATTCAGTTGTCAGGTTTTACAAAATCAGCACCGTCTGGTGAATTAGCAATCTTTTATTGATAAATTATATTTATTTTCAATTTATTTTTTCAAATATATTGTTTAAGAATATTTACATGAGAGGAAAGGTTACTCAATTGTAGCATTCCGAATTAAACAAATCGTTTCGTTATCTAGAAATACCTCTGAGCAATATCTTAGTTTCAGTCTTCGTTAATCACTTTTACTATTTTGTGAGATTGTTGCAATCAAAGAAATCTCCACTGAAATAAAATCGTTTTCTTTTCTGATTGGTAGAATTCTCTTGAGGGTGAGTTTCTGAAGAACCCTGGTTGAGAATAGGTTATACGATGATGAGCCTGTAAGAACTGAGATGGTGGGAAAAATATGTTCAAAGTAATAAATAACAAATTCAAGGGACCACGATATCAACAAGATCGATTTAAGAATATCAATTTTAGAGATAATCGGCTGAAAGTTTATCCGCTAGCGTTGTTCACAGACGGACGGACAGACAGACGTTTTGTTATGAATCGATTTTTCGGTATCAAGAACCCACAAAACATGGATTCTGGCTACACCACGTGTTAGAAGGTTTTGTTTTCTTAATTTAGTATACGGATTTATTTGATTTTTTGTTACCAGGGCCTTGTAATAAGAATTTTGGGGCCGAAATTTCTCCGTTTTATCGCTGACGGTAGCGGTAGCGAGAAGTAAAAATTGCTAGCCTTCAGGGAATATCAGATTTGAATGAAATGACTCGGGAGCTAATGTTTGTGAATTACGACTTATTGTGGGAACATGATTAATCTGTATGAAAAGCAGTTATAATTGTCAAATTTGTGTTGATATTTACTTGAAAATATTTAGTTTTTGTAACAAATATATGATGAATTTTGCAAAAATTATGACAGATCTGTTAATTCGGAGAGAAATTGTGATATAAATTGTCAAGATATTTTAATACGATGTAGTTGTGAAATGCGTTGGCAATTAGTAACCACGTACAATTTTTGAAAAAAATATTAGTTATTCTATAATTTGCGCTTGAAATTTACGAAGATTTTTCCTTAAAAACCGTTTTAAACTTTTTCTTTAAATTTTCTCCACTTACGTAGTAACGAACGGAAAAAAATACGGTTATACTCCCATTTTCGGATATTTCTAGGTTTTTCGAAAATTGCACAAAAATATAAAACTAAACAATTGAAGATCAAGTTTTTTGCCTCAGACAAAGTTAAAAATAGCTCTTTAAAAAAGGTATTGTACAATATTTTGTAGTTCATGTGAAATTTGGACTTGAAATTTACGCAAACTTTACGGAGATTGTTTTCTTAAAAACCGTTCAAAATTTTTTCATTAACGTTTCTCTACATATGTAATAAGGGACAGTAAAATATATGGTGTTCATTTCATTTTCGGGTATTGCTCAGCTCAATTACAAAACCGCAAAAAAATAAAAATAATTCAAAACTACAAAATTGAAGATAGAGATTTTTTCTTCAGACAAAGTCTTGTATACAAACTTAGCTCAATAAAAGTTATGTACATTTTTTTGCAAAAATTCATAGTTTTCGCTTAATTTCTGTTTGAAATTAATAAAACATGGGAGTCCCGTTGTACCACTTGTTACTTTCAGGGATATACGTATTCTTGAGAAAGTTATGTAATGCTCCGAAAATCGAAATCAAGATTTCAAAGGCTTTGGGATCCTCTGACGACGAAAATAAAATGTATTTTTCAAAACGTCCGTCTGTCCGTCCATCTGCCCGTCCGTCCACCTGTGAAAACCTCTCGCGCCTAAACCATACGTACGAATTTTTCCAAAATGGATATTCTTCGGTCGATCGGGTCCCACTCGAGGCGCTGTGATTATGAATAACCTTTTTTAAAATGTGTGGGTACTTTACATAAAGACACGATAACATTTTCAAAATTTTCTCAAAAACAACTCCAAATATTAACTTTTAATATCTTGTAAGAATAGAGTGAAATACACTTGTAAATGTGTCATAGGTTCGATTTTCAGCGTTAATTCTAAAATTTCAAAAGTTTGAATTTTTGGCGTCTTCCTGCAATTACATAATTAAGGATAGAGATATTTTTTTCAAATGAAATTTGTTGTCCATAATTCATTCTATTATTATGGACATGTACATTTTTTTGAAACTTTTGTAGTTTTCGCGCAATATTACGTGCAGTATGCGCAATATTAAAATATTTTAAAACAATATTTTATCGAAATCTGTTATACAATTTTTCATTAAACGTTTGGTACGGATTGTGCAATACTTTATGAGATGACATACACCCTTTTTTGCTATATTTTTTTTTGTTTCTGCAAATATTACAAACATTCAAACGCCATTTTCTCAAAAATGGCAAACATTTTTATCTTCAAACTTTTCGTACGGATAGTGCTTATTACACTCTTTAAGATGACAAGGAATTAACTTAGCTGAATTCTTGTGCTTTTTAAAACAAATACACCAATATAACTTTTTTGATATATCTCTCACGCCGTTAAAATGCATATTCGCAGCATTTTGAATACATTATTGCATTTGTGAGTAAAAGTTAGTAAAAAACCGTAAATGAAGTTTTTCGAATACAAAAGATTACTGTGAAAGAGTTTCAAATTTCGCATTTACACTAGTACGGCTCAATTTTTAAAGAAAATTTTATTATGTATACTTATTTAATATTATATAAGTAATATTTTGAATCTACTATTAGAAAACAAAGAAATTGAGAAATTTTCAGAAAAAAATTATTTAGTGCGGCGATAGATGGCAGCCGCCAAGAGGGGGGCGGCAAGATCGTAAAGCTAGGAAATTAGAAGACATTTGTAGTACATAGAAGTCTGTGCCATTCCGTAGCAGCACTTGTTTCCGTAATAAAATTATAATCAATTAAAGATCTTACTAATTAATTCAAGAAATCATTTGAAATTGAATATGAAAGATGAAGTCTATGGACATAGTTCCAAATAAAAAGAGAATTATTTGCCATTTTAATTTATTAAGGAAAGAAATGTACATAATTTTATTTATATGCTCGTACAAATAATTTTATCTAAATGTACTTCTTAATCTTGTACAATATTGTACTCTGAATGATGGATTCGTATTTTATACACATATCTCACTAATCATACAATAACTGCCAAACTTGGAAGTCATTGAAAAAATACATTCACTTTGAAGTTTGAGTCATTTTTATCGCTGTAACAAAAGCGAATAAGAAGATGAAGGTAGTTGATGTTGAGTAAAAATTCCTCCCCTTATTTTATAACACATTATTGTGTACAGTTTTTAAACCAATATTAAAATTATTGGAAAATGTATCTTGTATTTAATTTTGTTATAATAAGTTAAAATATTTATGAAACTTCACATTTTTAATAGAATTTACCTACTTTTATTTAATTTGGTAGTGCGAAGTAGGTTGTTCTGACTGGTATATTTATCTCGGTAAGCGGTGTGTGTGTGTGTGTGTGTGTGTGTGTGTGTGTGTGTGTGTTACAAGTAAGTTTCAAACAAGGCAATGATTAATACAAAACTTATGTGAACGATTTTTTGTAACGCCTTGTAACAAGATAGTACTATAAGTAAGTAAACAAGAATCACAAACAGGCGTTTTTATAGTAATAAAATTGATGTCATTCTGTACAATGAAATTATACAGAATTACTTGCATTCTTGTGCTCTACAACTAAAATATGAATCCCATTATTTAAAAAAAATGACAACAATATTTTATATGAGTTGATAAACACCAATTTTTTTTCAAGAGTGAAATTTTTCGTTAATCGTAAAATTACTCAGTTTTAAACATTCGATTCACGCATTATAACTGATAGCCTGCAACAGGAATAATGTTCCTTAACGTAACCACACAAAATTTGTGTACCAAAAAGTAACATGAGCACTGCTCAAGAATAATAAATAAATTCTCTCTTATAACAACTTCAAAAATTAAATATTTTAACGAGAACAGAATTCATGAATATCGCTGTGAAGTAGAATAGTATATTGAGATACTCGATACAACAAGTCTTGATGTATGAAGAACAGAAAACAACAACTTGATGTCCCGTAATAAAAGTCGTGGGTAGCAAATATTTAGTGGAGAGCGGCCACATTCTTGGAGCCTTGCTGTTTCATAACTTCAGCTGTGTCATGAGCAGGGCTCGTATTGCGATGACCAAACATTCTCCGAAAAGAACTTACAAAATGACTTGAAATAAGAGGAAAATGACCCACAATATTACTTAAAAATAAGGGAGAAATTACCTAATGTTTTTAAAAATACTAAAAAATTTATAAGAATTGGTTTATTTGATGAATTCTACAATTTTAAATAAAATGTATTTATATGAAATTATATTTAATATAAAGTCCTTATTTTAGAAGGAAATGTAATCCTTAGCTTCGGTCTTCCAACTGTCAGTTTTGAAAGTTTGAGAAGTTACCGAAGATCCGTATAATTTTGAGTTCGAAAAACAGAGTAGCACTGTAGTAGTGAATTTCGTCATGAACTGATGATACAATTAAAAAAGTTGTTTACGTGTGTGATTGAAAATTCATGAAATATTTGTTAACAAAAAATACGAAAAGGAAATTAAATACATGAAAGGCAGAGGCCCAGAACAATTATTTAAAAATTGAAAAAAAAGACAAAAATTAACAAAAAATACCCAATAACTATAGCTTTCTATCACCTATATTTCGTGCTAAACGTTCATTGAGAAGATAGCTACGTTAATTACTATCCTTTAATGAAGATAACGCGTCATTAGAGTCCAAGCCCTGGCCATAAGAATATGGGTATTCAGTTGGGATGCGAGTTAGGAAATTAGGTGAAATAACAAAATAAAATATTTTTATTTTTCAGTCAAAATCGAGGCTGTTTCATTGTTCTTAGGCTTTACTCGAGGTCTTGGGTATCTACCAAAACTATAAACTCCTCTCAGATGTGCGGATACTGCATAGTTTCCGTCAATGTATGGCTAAGTTCGAAATTAAATTAGTAATTTGGAGTTCTACTACGTGGAACACTTTGTGCTAGGAGAGAGCCAGGTGCGTATGTCTGCCACACATAGAGGCAAAATGGAGCGTTGTTGGTGTTAATTTATGTGATTATGATGCGTCTCTGAACAGAAGCTCTAGGCAATCAGCCCCACCCCCAAGTATTAAACTGCATATTCTGCCCCTGTGATTGTAAAATATAGGCCGAATATCTCGGACCACCAAGACAAATCGTAGCGAATGAACGCCCAAACTTGAGAGAGAACATTTTAAGTATAGGATACTTGAAAACCGTGTCCAAACCAGGACATACAACAAACCCATAACCGCGAAAGGCTTTCGTCTATTGAAATTTTTGCGGAACGTAGCGTAAAACGTGGTTAACAATCACGTGACCAGTAGTGTGGGAAGTGTAATACATTGCAATTGCGAATAATTGCTGGGTCCACTTGTTCATAATATAATACGAAAAAAGAGAAAAAAGTGTATAATGTTTTGCATATCATATTATTAATTTGTGAATTTATATTCATATTAATGCCTTCATGCGTAGTTGTTTTTGTACACTAGCCATGTTGGTGGATTTAAAAGATTCCGAAACGTCGGCCATCTAATGATTTAATTGTTTTTACTCCGACCAAATACCCGTGAACTACATCCCTCATTACATGATGGGCGTGAGTTTACAATAGTTAATGTTATTAGTGCAATTAAAATTAAAAAAATACTGTCTTGTTGAGAAAGAAATGCTTACTTTCTCTCTTAGAAGCAGTTGGTGAACAGTGAACTAAATTAAGGCAATGGCCGGAAGGTTGAGAGATTACATCATGAAACGAGATACTCAACACAGTGCACTTGGATGAAGCGTCACTAACCCTGCCAAGAACGGCTGATGCGACAAATCAAGGTTAGCATCACTTCAAAAGTAATAAATATATCTCTTAAATTCTTGGAAGAATGGCGTCGCTGTTGCAGATGGGGACAAACAGATAAGACATGCTAAGTGATAAACATACAACTTCAGCTGCTATGTTCTTGCAAAATATAAATCAGATAAGATTGTGGTGTCTGTAGAGAGCAAAAGTAAGATCAACGGTTAAACGTTTAAAAGACATTAAATCAACGACTATGGCATTTATAGGATATTCCAAATTGCAATCACTCCTAATTTCTGAACATTATTAATTGGAGTACTTATCTTGTTTAATGCCAACATTAACTTATGCATGTGCCGCATAGAAGAACGTGGGCCCAAATAATATTATACCTTTACAAACCGTCCAAAACATAATCATTAGAAAATATAGCACAGACTCAGGAATTATTGTAAACTCGCAACAATGTAGAGAGATCAACGAAGATATCTTGGACTCATTATTACAAACATTATCAATCCGTTATTAATCTTATTACAGATCTAACTTGTCGATCACAATTCAAACGAAATAAGATTTTGATTACACCTCATTTGATTTCCGAAATATTCATTTTTCTCTCCAATATTTTCACAGTTTTTACCAAACCAAACAATAATTCAAAATTCATTTTTTATAGGCTATGTACCAGTAAATAATATTTTCCTTTTCTAAATAGACATTCAGATTTAGTTTACCTCAAGTAGCAATATGATGTTCAATTCTTAACGTTAGATTATGTAAAATATTTAACACCTTTGCAAGAAAAAATCGACGAAATAAAAAATTCAATGACTGTTTAACTACACATAACTAATAGTTTCTTGTGCAGGTCTCTCAGAACATAAGTTACAAACTTTTAGGATAAAAAGGAGCAAAAAAATCTAATTTCGCCAACGAAGTTGTGGTGGGAATATTCATATAAAGAAGGTACACATGTAATATTTGCCCATAATTGGGGCAAATTATTATATATTAAAGTTTCTTCACGTTCTGGTGCAAGCAAAGATATTTCGTTTACCTGGCATACATTTGTGCATGATGGGTTGCCTAATATTCGAAGGTAAATGATAATATATATATATATATATATAAGAGAGAGATACGGCATTCTATGCGGGGAGAAGCGATTATGTACCTCGTTTTCCTGTTGGCGGGCCTTATTGCACGCCCCGGTGGTGTAGTCGCCCGTGTCTTGTTCGGCCGCCCCTTCCAGGCAGAAGGCGGGGAACACAAGGGGCCTCCAGCGGTGGCCGTTGTTATGTCGCGCGCTTCCCGCGTGGCCACGAATCCAGTCACGCGTCACCCACCCCAGGCAGCCAACGGTGATCACGGCGGATGAATGATAGTCCAAAATTCGCTCCGCAATATGGCTTCGGAATGCTTAGATAACTGAGCAATGAATGATAATCGTGACCGAACTATGCGAATCGAGATTGAAATCATTGGTTTCTCATGGCCGAGTCAAAACATCGAGTGACTTCCCGTGGCCGTTTCAAGCCCACACAGTCGAATCAAGTCGAATCGACAACTCCGGCGTTCAGCCATCAAGTGCTTAACGAGCGGTGGCCTAGTAACATAAATCTCGGTACCTCCTCCCTTCGCGGGGCTTGAATTTTCCCGGAGCAGGGTGGGAGGCGTGTGGTCGACAATCACCGGGAACTTTATTTAACGGCAGAAATGTCGTTTCTGTTGTAAAAACTATCGGCCTGTTTCTTCGCACGTGCGCCGCTGACCGTTTGGTCGTAAATTCTCCCCCCCACGAGGAGGCGCACTCAGTTGGGGTTCATTTTATGAGCGGTCACTTGATCGTGCGGCACATTGACATATTGGCGCGGGGTGTCTGCCATAAACATTTATAGAA
>BOPP01000158.1:3091630-3108844 GCA_017312745.1 Gryllus bimaculatus | reverse complement strand
TATATATAATTATATACATTATAAGATCGTACTGGAAACGGTACTTTCACGACCTAAATATGCAAGGGAAGGTAATTTGTGAAGTTGTTATATTGGGGGGGGGTGGGGGGGGGGGGGGGGGGGTGGGGGTCTCAGGAATGCGAGCGATGGAAGAAGATACGTTATAAAATATTCTTTTGCACATTTAAATATTTTAATGTAGAGAAACACTTTCAATGAGTTTAATCAAAGTCGAAATGCACAGGCCTTGGAAACAAGCGCAAGTTCAACGCACCTTGATGTTGTAAAACCATCCTGTTTCTCTGGAGGCGACCGGCCGATCGTGAAACGGCGGCGGGGTTCGGCAAGCTTCGTTCGCCCGAAAGTCCGCCGGGAATTCGCCCTCTCGGCCGATCAACCTCGGGCCAATGTAACGGCCGATAATTCCGCCGGCCACCCCAAGCCGTGTATGAAACTTGTTACTGTATGGCACGCGAGCGACGCGTGATTGATGTGTCGGCTGTTCTAGTCTGTTCTCAGCACTTATCTTATTTGCGCGGAATGTCGTAAAGCACGCCACTGTTATATTATACAGGCGTGGATTATGACCTAGCCCGTCTAAGCGATTTTCCTGTCTTATTGGTTGTTCATCTGAGTTCTGGTTGCGTCAATTACTCCTTCATAATATCTGACGGTTAATCTTAAGAACCCTCGCCTCAATAGACGGACGGGCGCGAATGCCTACGACCCCCCCTTCCTCGCAGCTGCGTCCGGGCGTCTGCTATTTTTTTCTTTTTTTTCATGTACATTTTCCAATGCAGGAGCTTGTACCGTTACAATATATATATATTCTTTAAATGAAACATGGGGTCGCGGCAGAGTAGTGGTTAGGACACACGCTTGCTAAACTGAAGGACCCGGGTTCAAATCCCCACGGAGCTAGTGATGACGTTTCAGGGCGGTCGTAAGGTTCACTCAGCCTTCTTTCCAAATGAGTACCAATATTTATTGGCTTTATTAAGAGTAAATATTGGGTAAAAATGTATCCGGTTGAAGTATGACGTTTGCCACGCCATCTTCATCCCTCGTCTAGACCATCTGAGATACCCGTTACATTCTTTGTACAGAGGGCCATGAAAGTGGGGAGATACCGGAAAAGCGGCTAAAAGGCGAGGATTCCTAGCATCCTGTAACCCTAAGCAAGTGAAACCTGTGGCACTGAAAGTGAAAGGATATATATTTAAAAAAAATTAAATATCCTTCACATCTTGATTGGCAAAATGTGATCATAATCGCCCCTTCACACGTTCTGCAAGTCTGTAACATTTATTACGTGACTCCTGTATACTTAACATTTAACGCAATGTTCAGAAGCAAGGCTTGCGTTTCCTTACCTCAGGGTAGGTGAAGGGAGCAGTGGAACCCTCCGACACAAAACGGGCGTGAAGGAACTGGCCGGAAAAGGGGGGAAGGGAGGGGTTGTGGCGGGGAAGGGAGGGCGTGGTGGGGTGGGGAGTGGAAGATATCTGGTTGGAGAAAACCCCACAAGTTAACGTGTATTGGCGCCGAATCTTGCCATTGAAGGGAGAAAAACTGTCACTTGTCCTAAAAATATGTACTACACTAACGGGAATGATGATTAGCAGTTGACGCGCCCTAACATGCACTCCCGAACCCGCCCACACAACACAAAATTATCAGTCTTTTCACATATTTAGATTTTTGTCTTCTGGTGTAGATTTTCGCCATTCTGGGGTTTTCCTCTGCTGTACCATACAGTCTATCGTACCTTTAACGCGGTGGTGAAAAGATCTTTTGGAGTGAATGTGTGATTTCCCGATCTTGAAAGTACTAGATGGAAAGTAGATGTTTGTTTTTGCAACCTACGAGATAGTATATTCCAATAAGATCTCATGACAAGAAATTAAAAGAAGGAACAGATAATTCTGGGGAATGTAGGGACGAGAAGAAGTTGGAAGAGGAAAGAGACCCCGGAGAAGACAAGGAGAAGAGAGAAAGGTCCGACCTCTTCAGCAGCTTATAAAACATGCATGCTCCTTGAACGATTCCCGCTTTCCCCGTATTTCCCCAAGGAGGAAACTTCCTTTTAATACTCGCAACGAGAGGTGCGTTCTTTGTGTAAAATGCAAAACTTTGCCTCCTCTTTCAATGGGGATTATTTACTCTCATGATTCACACTAACTGCGGTTGGGGATGAAAGGTTTGGCGGTGTACCCTACACGAAAAACACTCATTAAAATTGTCTCGTATGTTTGAACTTCTGAGATTTAAAAAAAAATGTTAACTATGACAGACACCAATTGGCTATCAATGACTATAAATTCCGAGTCATATAATACTATATGAAATAATCGTTATTAAACCTACTGATACCCTACAATAAATGAAGAAAATTGTTAAAAACAAGCAATGGTGATAAAAATAAATTACTGTTTCATATCACGTGGCTTAATATGTTGTAATATAATCCCTATTTTGTAATGGTATCAAAATTTATTTAATGTACCACATAGAGTGTATTTATGCAACAACCCGCAAAATTGAGTGAAGAAAAATAGTTGAAAATATTTTTCTCTTCGTCTCGCCTTTGGAATGGAAGTCTTTATTAACAAATTACCGTAAAGTACTTGTGTCCAGATAATTTTCGTTCAATCAAAACTGCTACTCGTAATCCATAAAAGATCTAAATGTAACAAATTAAGTAAAAAAAATTATACACGTCTCTCCGAGAACATTTCTAAAACCAGCATATTTTGTTCCGTTATTCATGCAGTCTTCTACATAAAGCGTTACACGTCTGTTTGTTTTGAAGTTTTACAGCATTGTCAAGGTCCCTTTATCTCTCGCACTGTAATGCTCTGAGAGAGCATTAACAGATAAAGAGTCTCCTTTCAGCATTAGCAGATAGGAAAACTTATCTCCCTGCTTTCCTCTCCCTCTTTCTTTCTCTCCCGCTTTCTCTATTTCTCTTTCTTTGTGTCTCTTTCGCGTGTACATCGACATCGACAAAGTGAAGTTCTTGAATCCATTGCAGTTATGCAATCCATTATTTATTTCGTTACTCGCAGCAACTTGAAAAAATGGATATTTTCCCTCTCTTTCGATGAACCCATTAATGCATATTACTTCAGAAATGCGACAGTCAACTTAAAAGGTCTTTTTTTATTCTTAAATATCTCTACTGCGAATTGTATTTCTTCAACACACAGATACATCTTAAAAGAAACATATAAGCAAGTTTTGGCATTCCTCAAAGCAATGTGTTGAAGCCGTTTGTGAAAAAAAGAAGCAAAAAAACATTTTGAGCGTTTTGTGAACGGGAAATAGTACGCAGCTAAGGTATAACTTTATTGATAAATCTACTAAACAACAATTCTCATTTAACCAGTAGTTGGAGCGTACTGGTAGAAGTTTCTTACCGGAATCCTGGAAGATCCATTTTACGGCCCAGATTGAGTGTAATGTTGAGAGGGAGCTGTATTTAGAATAGTAAAGTTATCTTTCACACAGTAAGCAAATTATTCATTCATTAAAGATACTCAAATAAAAAAGGTATTATTTCTATTAACAATAGTGTAAAGAGTATATAAAGGAGGGAATAAGAACGAGGAAGGAATGATCGGGTGCATATTGTGACTCGTTCGTTAGGGAGCTACTCAAGTGTAGCGTCACGGCTTGGTAGCAGCAAGCCGAGTGCAAGGTAGAGGGTTGGGGTATCTGAAAATAGACGCCCAAACAAAGAAGGGACTTTCCGACAGGAAATGGTCCGCGGGCCAGGCAGCGCCAGGGAAAGGCTCTTTCCACCGCGCGGGAGTGGGGAGTAGTGACGTAGGAGGTAAGGTGACCTGAACCTATAAAGACGCCGCGGCGAGACGGCGCGAACGTGTAACGTTTTCTGGTTTCCTCGTGGCTAGACCATAAAAACTTTGTCCGCCCAGGCTGGTGCGGAGTGCCGAGGGCACGTGGTTGTTCGACGAGTTCGGACAGGGTGATGTGTTCTTCAAACACATTCGGGCAGATCGTCAATCTGCCGGGGCACACCAGGTGCCAATTTGCGACGCGGCCTTGCAGGCTGGTCGTAGGCGTCGCCGCAAGGCGCATGTAGGGAGAGGAGGGCTGCACTGGTAGCTCTGGCAAACCGCCTTAGAGTGAGAGTTGTAAAAATGAACATTGTGTAAATAAAACTCGTATATACTCACTCGTGTCTGTTTCCTTGTGGTGTAGATCACTACACACGACGTTACACAAGCATTCGCCTAGATTTATCAACAAAAACTAGAAAAACGACTATCCGAACAGCCAGCTGTTAGAATTATCCTCCAGACGGTGACTGAATTCCACCTAGGTATGTAATGAGTGGCGACAATTCGTCGCCGCCTAGACTCGATCCCTAGTACCCCTCAGTTAGATTTGCTGTAGAGACAAATGTAGTACAAGGAGCCAGTCATTTTACTAGTAATACATTATATTACACGAAATGTTTTTGATAAAGATACAACTTTTCTTATATAATACTTTTTTGATAATACATACTAAAACTTTTCAAAGTTCTTGTGTTTCTTACATTTCAGCAAAATTGTACACAACATCGTAGGTGTTTCCAATTTTTTACCTTTCAATTTCTTACTTGTATACATACGTATATACAGAGCGTTCAGGGCAGTATACTTCGAATTTTTTAGTGGCTGCTGACGTTAGTCATTGTTACACCTCTTACCTTGAAAAACCCAGTCCTTTTAACAGTGGTAACGTAACAATTTCTAATGACATGAGACCGTTTAGAATGACGTTTGTAAATTAATTTAAAATATTCATTTTATAAGGCAGTGAGCTAATATCATGGTTCGATTTAAAAATTCGAAGTATGGACGACTTTTTGACAGCTTCTATACACTTCGGTTTTTATAACGTGGCACGTCACGGCCTGTTGTCACGATGGACTCATGGCATCACTATCTCACGGCATTTCGTGGTTTTCTCGGTCGGCTAGATGTGAAATGCCGTGAAAGCATAGATGAGTATCAGCAGATTCAGCTGGCCGGATGCAAAGAGTATTGGCTGGATTTTGTAATTTAATGTATTTTCATGAGAGATTGATTGTATTCCGCTATCATCAATGACGAAAAAGTGTACGAATTGATACAAATTATTTCGAAATGCTATTGATAATGTGTGATTGAGTGAATGAAGATTGATGACTAACCTTTTATGATTAACCCTCACGTAGGCCTTTTGAAAACTATTGGATATCTGTTGGTACACTTATATCTTACATGTTCAAAACTTTCAAATTAATGTATGTGCTATATAATGTTTTGCAATTCTGATAATTGATGTTCATATTGTATATTGATTGATGATTATGACTAATAAAGAGGGGGCGGATTTTAATGAAATGTCATTTTTTTTCTTTTCACTCAAGAACAATGCCGTTTAGTTTAGAAATTAATTTTATGTTATAACAAAACATTTTTATAGGTGTTTAATTGTTGTAATATTTTATGTTGATTTGTACTAATAAGTCATGTTTTACCTCTTTACGAACTTTGTAGTGCTTTTTTGCTGATTTAATAGATTTTAATAGTACTTGCTTCAAACAATATTTACGAGGTGCAACAAATGTTTGCCACAGAATTCCTGAGTGGCCTATTCGTATTTTCGCTCATTATTCTAATGTCAGCCGTTGTGAGTACTATGTAATGTAAGGTTCCTGTGACTCCTGTCAGCGCCTTTGTAAGTTCGGCCGATTTCGCGATAAATAAAGTCAGATATTTTCTTTTAAAGAACAGTCCAAGGCAAAAGTTTGGGAGCTCAGTTTATTTGAACAAAAGGAAGAAGCCTTGTTTACATCAGTAACATATCCAACAGCTTGAATTGTTCATCTGAAGTGGTTTTGATCGAATTTTTATGTCATTTTTCTTTGTTTTTAGAACATTTTAAAAGCATTTTATTGATATTTCGCAATGTTTTAGGTCATCAAAATTGGCCTCTCACTAATAATCAAATATTAATAATTGACATGCGGATTTCGTTGCTTAATTGTGAAATTAAGGTAATAATAACGTAGCTAAATACTATAATGCATTTGTTCAACAATTCATGACAGGTAAAGAAATGCTTTATTGAAATGTTAGTCATGTATAATTAGCATTTTCTATTTAATATTTTATTCAATTTTGGGTTCTTCTAATTATACAGCTGTGGAAAATATTCACATTCACAAAGGTTAAGAGGTTTCTGTGGAAAAAAGATTCATCATCATTATCATCATCTTCCTTTACGGATTAGACATTTTGCCTGTTCCAGCCTCTTTCCATCACATTCTTAGCCTTCTAATGTTTCCCTTTCCTCTTAGCACTGGAAGTCTGTCTTGTGGCTTATTTCCATAACTTTCCCACCCTTTGCTGTCTCAACTAATTAATTTTGTCATGTACTGTTTCTTTCTGCCCTAGTACCTCTCCAATTTTTTCACTTTTAATTTGCACTCTTAATGTACAGCCCTGTTCTCCTATCAAAATATCATTTCTGCTGATTTAATTGTCCTAAAATATTCTTGTGTTTGAACCTAAGTTTCACATCCTTTCAGTATAATTGGGAGGGCCATAATATCAGAAAATTTTAACTGTTTTTTTTTTCCTCTTCCAAGTAATTTTACACCCTTGGTAGTTAAAATGTATCACTTGTTCTAAAACCTTATTTTGAAGGACAATCTTTGTCCTTACTGGTTCTTTTCATTTAAAAGCCATTACTTTGGTTTTATTAAGTGATACATAGATGTATCCCTAAACATTTTCTTCAGATGTAGGTAAATCATTCAAATCATCTTTCGTTTTTATGGAGAATCAGATGGTCATCAGCATATAAAAGGTATTTTAAAAATGGTTATTTTGGGTGCAGGTGAATCAATGAGGGCACATGTTCTTTCACTTTAATTATATATCGCAGTAATATTAAAGAGCGTTGGTGAAACGTATCTCCCTGCTCATCCTTATTTATCATTCCTTGCCCAAATAAATCCATTGTATTTTGCCGATATTAGCAGTATTACCATAATATATTCATCATTGCACAGGGTCATGGGTACCTTTCTTTCCTAATGATCATAATTACATCAGTTGCATTAAAAAGCCTTCTTGAATATCTCAACGAAGGCTAAATGTGTTTCTCTATCAAACTCCATTCGTTTATCAATCGTTGTTTTCAATGTAAATTGTTTCCATCTATTGTTGAACGACTTTCTAAACCTCGTTGTTATGTTCTGAGGTAGAGTGCAGTCTGCAATTGGGAGCCGATTCTTTTATTCACAATTTTTGTAGAATATACTTTGTAATCATGCGTTAGTAGACAAATTACTTTTGATTAGACATTTTCTTGAATCTCCTTTTCAAAAATTGGAGTAATTTAACAAATCTAACCATTCATTTGGTATTGCACAGATTTTGGAAAGATTTCATTCATTAAGGTGGAGCAGTCAAAATTTTCCAGACTAGTACTCCTTTTTCATTATCATTGTTAACCCATTAGGTACCTCATGGCTTCCTTTTTTTGTATTTTTTATTTTAAGCCCTTATCGAAGCTCTTTCATATCTTAACATTCTTTATTCTTTCTTATCTGGCAATTATATATCATCTAACAAATCCTACTTCCATAGTTTTAACAAAGTAGATCCAACCACTCTCTCTCTGGAAATTTATATTCAAAATCTTGCTATCTGTTCTGTAAGATTCTAGTTGTTTTTAACAATTATAGGGCTAAACTTGTGTTCAAATACATATATCTCTGAACATCTACATATCTATCCCAAGATTCTTATATGCTTGTCTCTACTAATGATTATAGCTTTATTGCCTTTTGATGGTAGATTGTTGTTTCTGCTTTGTAGATAATTTGGTATGCTACCTTTTGTGTCTGCGCTGTCCTGGCAAGTGTATATTCCTTATTTTCAATTTTTCCTTTTTCACCTAATTTTTTCGGGAACAAATGCCTCATATAGTTGCTCCTATTGATTCTTGTTTCTCCCATTAGATCTTCTGATGTGCGATTTCTCAAGACCTGTTTCAAAACTTCTCTGATTAACCTGCTTATCTGAATCTTCTAGATAGATAACTTTATACTTACATCATTTGTTTTATTTTTTGTTGGACACTTTTAAACTGTTTCTGTGGGAAAAAGATTTTAATTTTGGTAAATATTGCGAATACTAATAGTAAATAACTATTTAATCAAACGATAGATAATGCCATGTAAATTTTCGTTAAATTGAAACAAGCGTGCAGTTTAAAATTTAGAAATTTTACAACGATTGGATGCACTTGTTATTAAAAGGATGTTATATGATGTTAAATAATAAATTCTATATTATGAAAGATGAATGCTTTTCCATTTTCACTATCAACATTTTAGACTTAAGGATTGGCTTTTTATTTTGTTATTTTATTTTTAGGTTATGTTTTTTTAAAACGTGGGTGAAAAAGTAAAAAATGCAAATAGAAACAAAAAAGAAAAATTATGTGTGTTGATTCCTTTGAAGGATACAACTGTTGCACCGAACATCTCCGAATTTAATAAATATTATCCACTTTGATTATTTCAAATCAAACTTTATAAAATTGACATTACTCTCCTAAGTACTTTGAGAACATTGTCCTAAAAGTTCATGGCCTACTGTTAACTCAAAACCCAGTCTGCCAAGTTTGCCAGGATGCGAAGTAAAATGTTTTATTTTGAAATGAAAATTATACATTAGAAATTTTACAAATGAAAAATATTTGTATTGCATTATCTCATATAACACTTGGTTGTTTATCAATCCTGACCTAACAGCATAATTTGATAACTTTTAATCTCGTATTGTATTAAGATGTCTTATAAATAGAGCCTGGAAGGTTGGCAAAATGCCTTTTTGATATTATTACTATTTTGTGACTCTTCACAATAGGAATTACTTAACTGCACTTACAGAGAGTTTTTAATAGGTTCTTATTTTGCTTATTTTAACTTCTGATGCCTATTTTTGCCATTTTGCCTTATTTTTGTCTTTTTCCTCATTATTTTCTTTGTTTCACTCCTGGTACCAATCACGATCAAGCTGGATATATACCTGTAAGCGTGTAAAAGACAAAGAAACAGTTGTGTTTTGTCTTTATGTGGAAGGAGAGCCTCTATTAAAAATTGAAATGTAAAAGGAAGAAGATACCAGTCAACATTTTTTAATTTTTTCATTGATGCTGACAGGTTTTGTTTGTTCATGAGGTATCCTATCCTATTTTTCGGTATGGCCTCCTATTCCTTTTGAGGACAGCTTTCTTTGTTTCTCAATCCTTTGTTTGTACATCCTTGTCAGTGCTGAGGATTATACGAGTGTGAAAACGAAAAATATAATTTTGTTTTCACTGATGCTACTGTAAGATTCAAAAAGAGTTTTCAATAGAATTTTGAGGAGAGAGCGTCATGAGTAAAACAAGTTTGTAGCCATCAAATGGGATGGTCCTATAGATAAGATTACAAAAAAATATATTTTCCTTATACTTTAAGTGCTAATTCAGATTTTAGAATTAGAATAAAAATGTATATCATTTTAACTATTAATTATTTTCATCATTCCTTTAAATGTTATATTCATTGTTTACATGCCTTTATGCACCCCTACATTAGCTGGAAGAAATGCCTTTTCTGAATGCCTATTTTAGTAAAAATAAATGCCTTTTTCACTCTCTCTTTTAGGTAAAATAAATTCCTGGCCTTCTGGACGCTACTTATTTCACTTATGACACTTATTTCATATGTAATATATTCTTCAATGATGAAACTTTTCTTTTAATTAACTCTGCTTTTCTAAATTTTTTAAAATTAAAAGTATGCTATGTATTCCACATCAAATCGTACAAATTTAGGGAAAATTTAACCTTGATGGCCCAGATTTTTAATATGAGGTAGAGGAAGAATTATTAGTTTATTGAACAAGGGTTTGCAAGACTCCAGCTTATGAGTGCTGGTCATTGTTTGCAGTATTCTTTTTTGGATAATAAATGTGCGATTGCTTTTAGGGGCATTTCCCCAGAATATAATCCATATTTTAGGTGTGAGTGCAGATTTGCAAAATACATTGTTCGTAGTGTCTTGTTGGAGCTTGACCTGAGAGTGTGTAGGGCATAGAAAGATTTGGTGAGCTTCTTGTTAAGATTTGAGATGTGAGCATACCATTTTTTTTTCTTGAATTGTTAGACTGAGGAAGGTAATTTCATGAGGTAATGTTAGGGTTTATGAGCAAATGCTATGAGAGTTTTCTTTAGATCAGGGATTCATGAAATTTAGAGAGACTGTTTTGCTGGTGTTTATGATGAGTTTGTTGTCTTGAAACCATTTTACTAGTGCTTGCAGAGTTTTGAGAGTTTCTTTTTTTTTAATGATTGTGTTTTTGCTTGGATTATGTTTGTGTCATCAGCAAACAAAATTATTTTGTTATTCCTTAAAGCCAAAGGCATGTCATTTTTGTATATAAGGAATAGTATTGGCCCAAGGATGGATCCTTGCAGGACTCTACAATTTATCATTTGAGGGCAGGAGTAGTATGAGGGGATTTTGTTTGCTTTAGTGTGCTGGAGACCAATTATTTGGCTAAGGTTTGATAAATATGATTTTATACATTGGCTTGCAATGTCTTGAAATTCTAGTATTGTTAAACTTTCGAAAGTTTCGTGGCAAGTTAAAATTAAGTTACTGAAAATTTTGAGGGGGAAATTTCCCTGCCCCCTAACATTTTTCAGTACCTATTAATTTTTACTAATGTCACAAAATTTTCAGGCAAAAATATTTTCGGATCTTTAAAACAATGGTATCGCAGCGTGAGCCAATGGTAAGCTCTGACATTTTTTAAATCTTTAATTTGACACATTGGACCAAAACATTTTTAATTTCCCCTCCCAAAATTTCTTTGGATCCTCTCTGCCTAAATCAGAGACCTAGATTTTTGGCAACATTAGAAATCTCTTCTCACTCCCGAGTAGTATAAAAATTGACATGGGCAAACGAACTACAGATTTGATTCCAGTACTGCTGCTATGAGGAACACGAGAGTACATTTCCAGTTATGTTAAATATTTAATATAACAGTTTACTTGCATAATGATACTGTGGCCGACGAAATACTTACACTCCCACCGCTCCTCTCGCATATCCGAAAATTAGAGCCCTAAAATCACAACATGGTGCTTTAATTTTTACGAATTTAATTAAGAAAAACACATCTTAAGTGATCTTTGTTCAGTGTTTTATTATAATAACAAGTTTAATTGGGCGATATTTCCACTTGCACACTGAAATTCAATTTGCCACATTGGCTTAATAGCCTCTATTATTTTACTAAAATAGTGATGATGATGATAATAGTAATAATAAGTAATATTGTTATTAACTAGGAGAGAATTTTTATGCCATAAAAATAACTTGAAATGTGCTTTAAAAATATGCATTTATGACCTAAAAATTCTTAAATATGCACTTTAACATGCAATTAAAATTAATATATTTCATCTCCTTTATAACTTTTCTTGATAAAGTTAAGGAGAAACTTGCTGGAAAGAAAAGATATTTTTATCTGCAAACATAATATAATCTACCACTTCGCAGGAACAGAATAAATTGGCCAAATATGCGTAAATGTGCACCAACATATTATATACATTGTATCAAGTTCTAAACAAATGTAAAGAAATTTTCAGTTAGCTAAATCCTGAAGCTATGGACAAAAAAAAAATTAATAAAAATAATGATAATGATGTAAGTAAAGTAATATATGTTCATGTGAAATAATAATGTACCAATAGAATAATAACATATTACAATCGATCTACTATGGTTTCTGATATCTGCTATTATCAGGAACCCAAAAGTTATGTGCAATTGTGCAAAACTATCACTGGAGAGGTTTTGTCACTTTTTCTTCACCGTAAGGAGGTTAACAACTGCATTTGTGCTGAGCTCTGTAACTTAAAAATCATTAAGTAAGAATGTTCCAGGTGAAGTGATAGACATCAGATAAAACAGGAACAAGTTCAAACACGTTGAAGTAGCGTATC
This sequence comes from Gryllus bimaculatus, assembly GCA_017312745.1. Taxonomy (NCBI): domain Eukaryota; kingdom Metazoa; phylum Arthropoda; class Insecta; order Orthoptera; family Gryllidae; genus Gryllus; species Gryllus bimaculatus. The sequence continues at coordinate 3,096,766 of BOPP01000158.1, read as the reverse complement.
TAATCCCTGATTTCCACGAGTAATTTCAAAGGTAGAGACATGTTTGACTAGTGTTTCTCGTAAAAATATAGATTTACACATTTCGTGTACGTACAATTAGTGCGAAGTAATATATGTAGAAGAGAAAAAGGTATCTAAAGCTGAAAAAGGAGGGTCCTTGTACCGAATAAGGATTTTGTAAAGAAACCTTCCTTACGGATATCTGTCTGAATGTCTGTCTCCATCTTTGCACAACACTTGCGCTTGAAAATGTGTAGATTGATTTCCGAAATGAATATTCCCTGATCAATCGCCCTCGACTACGAAGATCTGCAATTTTGAAAGGAATTCATAAGTTCTGAAATACTTCACGTGGATCTTCTGGAATATTTGCAATATCTTCTCAAAAATGGCTCTTAATTTTGTCTGTAAATGTTTGTAAAGTATAGAGAGAAGCGCACAAATAAAGATGGCATAAGACCAATTATCTTGTTAGATCTGAATTTTTGAAACTGAACAAAATTGAATGTCACAAATTACCTCATTAACTTTAAGTTTAACTTCATTGAAATATTCTTATAATGAAATTTGTTTCTCCACAATAATGTTTTAATAAAACCAAGTACTTTTCTGAAACTTTTTTTTTTTCGTGCAACTTTGAGAGAAATATCGACAACGTTAAAAACAAAAAGTCAAAAATGGCACCCAGTTTTTTTAAACTATTTGCGGATAAAATACTCAAAAACTGCATTTTCATGTATTATATTTGTTTTTTCACACATTGCACAAATGTATTTTTTTACACCTCTCAGACATCGTAATACTTGTATTATGTATACTTACATTAAACATTATTACATTTGTGAGTACAAGCTTTCACATGATGTGTTGTGAAGTTTCTTGAAACCACAAAAGTATCCTGTGAAAAATGAGTTCAAAATTGCCGCATTTTGAGAAACGCTCAACGATATTTTCTCAAAACCGATTCCAACTTTTCCCACACATTGTTCTAGGTTTTACCCTTCTATATTAAAGTATTATATACTTTATTATATCTTCTAACCTCCTTTATGGAAGAACAATTATTGTCAAAGTGGTGCCAATTTTTTGATTAGTTTTTCTCGTGGTTTTCCTTGGATTCATTAATGTAAACTTTACCCCGTATAATTACATCCATCTATATATCAGATTCTTTGCCTATGCTATTTCTTCTGGGAATTGAACATGAAAATATTTCGCAAAAAAACAAGGGTAATCATACAATAAACTTTGATAATGAAGACGTTCAAGTATTACATTGTCTCCCTTTTTTCCTTATCAAAAGGAGACAAAAAGTATGGAACATGTTTTGAATAAACAATTCTCATAAACATGACGTTATTCTAATTTTCTGTATGCAAAAGGATAAAAAAATAAGACAATACGCTTCAACTTCTTATGTTTTTTTTTTTTATCCTTTTGAATATTTGTATTGTCTAATTTTTTCCTTTAATGTTCTTATGGCCAGCCACTGATGAGCAAAAATGATTGACACATATTAGTAATGTTCTAATGTGAATAACATTTGTAAATATAAAATTGCGTTGTGGAAGTAAACTGCTGTTCTCTCTTCCCCAATAATGATTTCTACTACAGTATTTCTGCTGAAACATCCTGTTGCTAACAAACAAATTGTAGGCGGCATCAAGTGAAAGTGATTCTTTCACGGCATGCATTGCGTTTAGTGGCTAGTGCTAAAAGTGAGAAGTATGCTCAAGTGTTCTGTCGAATTGTGTAAATGCAACAACGGAAACGAAATACTTTCGTGAGACCTCATCAGCTACTATTGGCAAAAAAACCGCCTATCGGTTCTCGTGTGCAACATTTCGTACTCGAAAATGAAATTGTCATTTGTAACAATTGGTATTATAAATAACATTAAGGACATCGAGATGTTCACGGATATAAGGAGAATTGAATCAATTCATGTAATCGCAATATGTTTTTACAAAATCCCGGTATATCCATCTGGACTTAACTAGATGCCATTTGAATTCTTAACCATCCTAGCTCCATATGTTGATTTTCTCCAGAATAAGTTTTGGCTATTGATATGCCAAAGATCTGCGAACGTAAATAAACTTCATCAAGAGATTGCTTACCAACACCAGCTTATAGAATGCAATACGCACCTAACAATGTTCTCGAAAAATTTGAATGCCGACTTTATCGGGACTGAAGAAATCTCACAGATCAGACAGCCCCTCACAACTGGCCTAGTTTTGGTTCTAGTAGAAAAGGCAAGCGTACCTGATCGACGTAGCCATACCAAACACGAAAAAATTTGAAGAGAAGTTTGTCGAGAGATCACAAAATTTGCTCCGCTGGTTGAAATATAAAGAGAGAGTGCAATGACACCACAGGTAATTCCGAAGACAGTGTTCAAAAGTTTAAAAGATTTGAATAATTAATGAATGTTTATTAGGCTATGAAAAGGCTGTGGACATCTCAAATAAATGGAATAGCTTGAAAATCTATGGGGGTAGGGTAGATGGGATTTCCTAACAAAGAGACGTTGATAAATAGGCTTTGGTCATGTATACACTGCGTATTTGCTCTTATGATAAAATAAAATAAAGGTTAATAAAATATAATAATATAATACAAACAACAATAATAGTGCCAACTTACATATATGATTGCATTTTCGTTTTGCCTCCCAAACATACATTCCAAGTTATTCCAATGCTGTTTACAATTCTTACCTAAATCAGATACCGCATACTTGCTACATCTAAAATCTAACACAATCTATATTGCGAAAAACCGTACCATTATTCTTTCATATTTAAATTCTGCACTTATTTGTACATACTCTTATTCTCTTTAGATTCTGTTGAGATTCCAGGAGAATAATGAAAAGATATTCAAATAAATAAGTCCGTCTGGAATGACAGAAGCATAGTTAACGTCTTAACCTCTAGATGAAAATGCCTAAAACCGGACTCCCCGCTGATGCGGACCCTCTGCTCCTGGCCAGGCATTCGCCTGAACTACAGCGAAACCAAATGTAAATTAGATTTCGCTTCCACGTCACTTTTGGGGAACACCGACATTGTCCGCTTCACTTGTTTCTATCAGCCCGTCATCAACTGTTTTGAGAGTGGAAAGGTTTTTACATGGTGATAAGTTTTTCGTTTCTTCTTGTAGATAGGTAACTTGGATGGCTGGATTGACTATGGATTTCAAATAGTGGCTATGCTTTAAATAGTGATTTCATTGTACATTTTACGGGTTGAGAAAAGAATATAATGTGCAGCATTATGGTAAGTCATAATAGTCATATCTGAATTTTATCTAATTTATTTCTTTTAATAAGCCTTCAATTCTTTCCTAAAATGATGTTTTTTTTTTTTTTTTTTTTTTTTTTTTTTGCCACAGAATATTCATGGCTGTTTTTTTTATAATTTATTGCATGATAAGTAGTCTCTGCCTTTAGTCTTTTCTTACAATTGCTGAAACCTTCCTCATGTATGTATGATATTTTAATTATTTTATAATATGTGTACCCATTAATTATAGTATTAAGTTATACTTCTCAGAAGACATAAATAGTAATTTCATTAATTTTGAACTTCTTCAATTAGTGACAATTAACATTTAATGTGTATAATAGGGTTGAAAATATATTTCTGACAACGTACACCAAAATAATGATGATACACCTACGTGACATTCACACATAAAGCACCATGAGACAAATATCATGTATATGATCACAGAAACATGCTTACGCTTTAAAATGGAAGACTTCTAATGAAATAACAATTAAGTTTATTTATAAACAACTGGATACTGCTAGGGTCCACCTGAAACAGAGCACCCTTCTTTCCAGGTATACTGATCAGTTGCGTAAAACCAGAGAATCTGCAAAATATGTGCTTTTCTGTGAAGTTAGTAACCACAGATAGCCTTACAATAATATCATACTATTGTAATTGCCTTTTCTTATATGAAAATTGTATTTCATTAGTATATGTTTACGTTGCTACAACCACATTCTTGAGGAGTTGAAATTTGCGTCAATAAAAGTATATTTGGAAAAACTGGTTTTAAAAATTTCCTTTCCGTACAAGTCAAGTGACCGTTTTCGTAGAAATGAGAATCATCTAACTAGTTAATGTCACAAATTGTTGGGCAGTACAATGATGAATAAATGTGTTCCGCTGGTCCTGCATGATATTCTCTGTAAAGTGAAGTAAAATGTATCAATTTAATTAACTGTATTGCATATCTTCTTCTGATAAATAATCCATCATTTAAAAGTGAATTGAATAATTTTGACCTATAATTTGAATTCAATCGTCTACAACATCATATGTATAAACTATCTGGCCATAGGTCTACACTTCCTAACTCCCTCCATCTACTGTCACGAGAATAACACCACTCTAAATATAACTTTCAGCATCAAACATCAGCAGGAAAGCAAAACATTCACAAAAATAAAAACTATTTTCAACTTCTTCACCAAATGTACAGTCTCTGAAAAATAAACCCTCTCATATAGAAATATTATTGAGACGAAAATCGACCACATTTTCAATATTGTGCTTCACAGAACACTGGCTGACTAAAGAACAATTAATAACACGTATATACCAGGTTTCTCTCTAGCCAGCAGCTCTTTTGTCAAAATATAAACAATGCCATCATGCGTATATGGGACATGCATTCTAATTAAAAGATACTTTTAATTTTGTACCCTACACCAGTCACATCATCTTGTAAAAGAGAAAGACTTTGAAATATCCATCACTGACTTAAGCTACAATAAAAAATGGTCATATGCACATATCCAGCCCCACTTGAAAACTTTAAAAAATCTGCAATTACTCTAAACAAACTTCAAAAACGCAGACAGTATAAAATTATTCTTTGCGGGTGACTTCAAATAAATGGCTCACACAATCAAGAGAGTAATGAAAATATTTAAAGACCTACTAAAATCATACAATTTACAAACAACCAAAAAACCACCAACCCGATATCCTCAATTAGTAGATGCTATAGATGATAATAATATAAAATAATAATAAATATTATAATAATATTTATTGAGTCACATATAAATTGCAACGTGTATGAGAGTCAATATGATGTTGGGTGGGAGAAAGT
>BOPP01000158.1:3059873-3091605 GCA_017312745.1 Gryllus bimaculatus | reverse complement strand
GTATTACACGGATTTTAAAAATTCTAGGAGGCTTTTCAATGATACACTCAAACAGTTTCTCAACTTGCACATAATGGTCCTCAACAAATGCACAACATGTTTCAGAGTCCAATATTCCTCAACACATCCATTCTTCTCATTTTTTAAATGACATACTTGTTGCCACTACAATCAGAACGAAATCCCATGGCCTTTCTTTGTCAAAAACCTGCACATTTTAACCATCACATACTACTTTCAAAGAAAAATGTTTTCGGACAATCATTAAAACGAATAAAATCGTTTTGCAGCAAGAGCCGAGTGTAGCCTGAGACACATTACAAACTCGTAATATGACACATTTGACCAAAACATTTTGAATTTCCCTTCCCAAAATTTGTTTCTGGATCCGTCCCAGTAAAAGATGTATCTCATTTTAGGGGGTTCTGAGCCCAGAAAGCACGCGTGCACATTATTATTGAACTTCCCCGCACTTTCTTCGTACTGCAAACACTTTACAAAAATTGCACTTTACGTAACGGAAAGCATAATACAATTTCAATTTATACTCGCCTTCGCAAATTCTGCACGGAGTTCGTATCGCTTGGAAGTGAGGTCGGGAAAAAGTTTCAACGTAACACCCAGCTCACTTCAATATCCTCAACTGCTGCAAATACACTGGAAAGAAAGTCCTTCAAGAAACTCCTGCACGAAAAGGAAGTATTACGCAGGCCGCTGAGCTGTCAATATTCTTTAAAACTCTGTGGTTCCCACCGAACCTCGTACCATGTGACCTCACGACCATCGCCTCTCTCAGAAACCGCGCTACCAACTAAACGAGGTAAGAATTTGCAGTCTGAAATTCATGTAGCTCCAGTAATAACTCAGGAAAAGGTCTCAGCGACAATGATACAATTAGCAACAGCTTAAATAAAAATTGTAGGCTTGGAGGGAATGTTAAATAACACTTGTTTCTTATTTAATTTGTCAAGTAATACATTATATTACACGAAATGTTTTTGTTAAAGATACAACTTTTCTTATATAAAACTTTTTTTGATAATACATACCAAAACTTTTCACTTTTCTTGTGTCTCTTACATTTCAGCAAAATTGTACACAACATCGTAAGTTACCATTTTTTTACCTTTCCATTTCTTACTTGTATACATACGTATACACAGAGCGTTCAGGGCAATATATTTCGAAATTTTTAGTGGCCGCTGACGTTAGTCATTGTTACACCTCTTGCCTTAAAAAACAGTCTTTTTAGCAGTGGTAACGTAACCATTTCTGATGCCATGAGACCGTTTAGAATGACGTTTGTAAATTAATTTAAAATATTCATTTTATAAGGCAGTGAGCTAATATTCGATTTAAAAATTCGAAGTATGGACGACTTTTTGACAGCTTCTATACACTTCGGTTTTTATAACGTGCCACGTCACGGCCTGTTGTCACGATGGACTCATGGCATCACTATCTCACGGCATTTCGTGGTTTTCTCGGTCGGCTAGATGTGAAATGCCGTGAAATATTCCATCGTAAAGACAAGCCTTGACGTGCCACAATAACAACCGCAGTATAACAAATGAGCGACGCCGAAGACAGCGTAGCTCCCCGAAAAGTATTCTTCTATCGGTCACATACCTGAGTACATTAATATTTATTTAACCATGCATGTGAAGTAAATCAGCTGTTCACGGTTTCATCCAATGGGAGCTTGAAAGTCCCCATAGTGATGTTAGTGTAGCGACATGTAAGCTCCCGATTGGATGAAACTACAATCGCTGGTTTACGTCAAGTGCACGACCAATTAAATCGTTCAAGCAGTGAGTGTAGTTGAGTATCAGCCAGCAGCTCTCTCATACTCTCTGATCAGCAGTTTCAGCCGGTTTCAGCTGGCTGGATGGAAAGAGTATTGGCCGGATTTTGTAATTCAATGTATTTTCATGAGAGGTTGATTGTATTCCGCTATCATTAATGACGAGAAGTGTACGAATTGATATAAATTATTTCGAAATGCTATTGATAATGTGTGATTGAGTGAATGAAGATTGATGACTAACCTTTTCTGATTAGCCCCCACGTAGGCCTTTTGAAAACTATTGGAAATCTGTTGGTACTCTTATATCTTAAATGTTCAAAACTTTCAAATTAATGTATGTGCTATATTAAATTGTTTTTGCAATTAGCATAATTGATGTTCATAATGTATATTGATTGATCATTATGACTAATAATTAGGGGGCGGATTTTAACGAAATGTCATTTTTTTCTTTTCACTTTCGAACTATGCCGTTTGGTATAGAAATTAATTTTATATTATAACAAACGGAAATTATTCATTTTTATAGGTGTTTTATTGTTATATTTTTGTGATTTCTATTAATAAGAAGTAATTTTTTACCTCTTTACGATCTTTGTAGTGCTATTTGCTGATTTAATAGATTTTAATATCATCTTAATGGTACTTGCTTCAAACAATATTTAAGAGTGCAACAAATGTTTGCCACAGAATTCCTGAGTGGCTTATTTGTATTTTCACTCATTATTCTTATGTCAGCTGTTGCGAGTACTATATAATGTAAGGTTCCTGTGACTCCTGTCAGCGCATTGCAAGTTCGGTTTGTTTCGCAATAAATAAAGGCAGAGTTTTCTTTTAAAGAACAGTCCAAGGCAAAAGTTTGCGTGCTCAGTTTACTTGAACAAAAGGAAGAAGCCTTGATTACATCAGTAACATATCCAACAGCGTGAATTGTTCATCTAAAGTGGTTTTGATCAAATTTTTATGTCGTTTCCCTTGTTTTTAGAACATTTTAAAAGTATTTTATTTATAATTTTTCGCAATGTTTTGGGTCATCAAAATTGCGCCCCACTAATAATCAAATATTAATCTTTGACATGCATATTTGGTTGGTTAATTGTGAAATTAAGGTAATAATAACACAGCTAAATACTAAAATGCATTTGTTTAACAATTCATGACAGGTAAAGAAATGCTTCATTGCAATGTTAGTCATGTATAATTAGCATTTTCTATTTTATATTTATTCAATTTTGGATTCTTCTAATTATACAGCTGTGGAAAATATTCACAACGGTTAAGAGGTTTCTGTGGAAAAAAAGATTCATCATCTTCTCTTTACGATTAGACATATTGCCTATTCCAGCCTCTTTCCATCACATTCTTGGCCTTTCAATGTTTCCTTTTCTCTTAGCCCATATTCAGGGCTTGCACTGGAAGTCTGTCTTGTGGCTTATTTCCATATTTTCCCACCTTTGCTGTCTCAACTAATTCAATTTTTTTCATGTCCTGATTCTTTCTGCCCTAGTACCTCTCCAAGTTTTCACTTTTTATTGGACTCCTAACGAACAGCCCTGTACTCCTATCAAAATATAATTTCTGCTGATTCAATTCTTCCAAAATCTTCTTGTTTTTGACCCAAGTTTCACATCCATTCAGTAAAACTGGGAGGGCATAATATCACAAATTTTAACTTTTTTTTTTGTTTCTTTTTTTCTCTCTTCCAAGTAATTTTACACCCTTTGTAGTTAAAATGCATCACTTGTTCTAAAACCTTAATTGAAGGACAATCTTTGTCCTTACTGGTTCTTTTCATTTAAAAGCCATTACTTTGGTTTTATTAACTGATACTATCAGATTGTATTCCTAAATATTTTCTCAGATGGTAGGTAAATCTTCTTCAATCATCTTCTTTTTTGGAGAATCAGATGGTCATCAGCATATAAAAGAGTATTTAAAATGTATTTTGGTGCAGGTGAATTCATGAGGGCAGCATGTTCTTTCACCTTTTAATTATATATCCAGATATATATAAAGAGCGTTGGTGAAAGACTATCTCCCTGCCTCACTCCTTTATTTTCACTTTTTCCAAATAAATCCATTGTATTTATGCGATATTATATTACCATACATACTTTTCATCACTTGCACTAGGTGTCATGGTACCCTTTTTCTTTCATAATGATCCATAATTTACAATCAGTTGGCATTATTAAAAGCCTTCTTAATATCCCGAAGGCTAAATGTGTTTCTCTATCAAACTCCATTCGTTTATCAATTTTTGTTTTAATGTAAATATGTCATCTATTGTTGAACAGACCTTTTCTAAACCTCTTGTTGTTCCTGAGGTAGAGTGCAGTCTGCAATTGGAGCTATTCTTTTATCACAATTTTGTATATACTTTGTACATGCGTTAAGTAGACAAATACTTTTGATAGACATTTTCTTGAATCTCCTTTTTCAAAACATGGAGTAATTAACAAATCTAACCATTCATTTGGTATTGCACAGATTTGCAAGCATTTATTCATTAGGTGGAGCAGTCAAAATTTCAGTAACATACCTCCGTATTTCATTAATTCTTTGTTAACCCCATTAGGACCTCATGCTTCCCTATTTTTGTATTTTTTATTTTAATGCCCTATCAAGCTCTTTCATATCTTAACATATCTACATTCTTTATCTGGCATATATTTCTTCAATCCCATTTCATAGTTTTACAAAGTAGTCCAACCACTCTTTCCTGGAAATTATATTCAATCTTGCCATATCTGTTTCTTGAAGATTCATTGTTTTTAACACTTTATAGGCTAAACTTTGTGTTCCAAATACATCATATTCTAACATCTTCACATATCTATCCCAAGATTCTTGATATGCTTGTCTCACTAATGATTTAGCTTTATTCCTTTTTTGATGGTAGATGTGTTTGTTTCTGCTTTGTAGATAATTTAGGTATGCTACCTTTTGTTCCTGCACTGCCTCTGAAACTATATCATTCCTTAGTTTCAAATTTTTCTTTTTTCACCTAATTTTTCGAGAACCAAATGCCTCATATGTTCCTCTTCTTATTGATTCTTTGTTTCTCCATTCAGATTTTTTGATGTGGCGATTTTCCTCAAGAATTGTTTCAACCATCTCTGATTTAACTTCCTTATACTGAAGACTTATAGTAGATACACTTTATACCTTATATCTTCTTGTTTATTTTTTGTTGGTTATTTAAAAGGTTTCTGTGGGAAAAAGATTGAAGTTGGTAAATATTTGCTGAATACTGACTAGTTAAATATATATAATTAATCAAACAATAGATGACTGCCATGTAAATTTCTTAAATATAAAAAGCAACAGTCAGTTCTTAAAATTTAGAAATTTTACAAAAGATTTGGATGCACTTGTTATTAAAAGGATGTTTTAGGATGTTAAATAATAAATTCTATATTATGAAAGATGAATGCTTTTCCATTTTCACTATGAACATTTTAGACTTAAGGATTGGCTTTTTATTTTGTTATTTTATTTTTATGTTATGTTTTTTTAAAACATGGATGAAAAAGTAACAGATGCAAATATAAACGAAAAAGAAAATTGCCCTGTGTGTTGATTCCTTTGAAGGATACAACTGTTGCACCGAACATCTCCGAATATAATAAATATTATCCACTTTGATTATTTCAAACCAAACTTTATAAAATTGACATTACTCTCCTAAGTACTTTGAGAACATTGTCTTAAAAGTTCATGGCCTACTGTTAACTCAAAACCCAGTCTGCCAAGTTTGCCAGGTTGCGAAGTAAAATGTTTTATTTTGAAATGAAAATTATACATTAGAAATTTTACAAATGAAAATTATTTGTATTGCATTATCTCATATAACAACATTTGGTTGTTTATCAAATCTGACCTAACAGCATAATTTGATAACTTTTAATCTCGTATTGTATTAAGAGGTCTTATGATTAGAGCCTGGAAGTTTGGCAAAATGCCTTTTTTATATTATTACTATTTTGTGACTTTTAACAACAGGAATCACTTGAATGCACTTACAGAGTTTTTTTAATAGGTTCTTATTTTGCTTATTTTAACGTCTGATGCCTATTATTGCCACATTTCCTTATTTTTCTTTTTCCTCATTATTTTCTTTGTTTTCCCTCCTGGTACCAATCACGATCAATCTGGATATATACCTGTAAGCGTGGACAACACAAAGAAACAATTGTGTTTTGTCCTTATGTGGAAGGAGAGTCTCTATTAAAAATTGAAATGTAAAAGGAAGATGATACCAGTCAACATTTTCGAATTTTTTCATTGATGCTGACAGGTTTTGTTTGTTCATGAGGTATCCTATCCTATTTTTTGGTATGGCCTCCTATTCCTTTTGAGGACAGCTTTCTTTGTTTCTATATCCTTGTCAGTGCTGGGGATTATACGTGTGTGAAAACAAAAAATATAATATTGTTTTCACTGATGCCATTTCAAAATTCAAAAATTTAGTCTTCAAAAGCATTTGGAAGAGGAAGCATCACGAGTAAATAAGTTTGTAGCCATCAAATAGGATGGTCATATGGATAAGATTACAAAGAAAATATATTTTCCTAATACTTTAAATTCGAATGCAGATTTTAGAATTAGGATAAAAATGTAAATCATGTAAACTATTAATTTTTTTTATCATTCCTTTTAAATGTGATTTTCATTGTTCACATGCCTTTTTGCACCCCTACTTTTGGTGGAAGAAATAGGATTTAGGTAAAATAAATGTGTGGCCTTCCAGGCTCTACCTATGATACTTATTTCATATGTAATATACTCTTCAAAGATAAAACCTTTCTTTTAATTAACTCTGCATTTCTAATTATTTTTTTATTAAAATAATGCTATGTATTCCACATCAAATCGCACAAAATTAAGGAAAATTTGACCTTGATGGCCCAGATTTTTAATATGAGGTAGAGGAAGAATTCTTAGTTTTTTGAACGAGGGTTTGCAAGACTCCAGCTTATGAGTGGTGGTCATTGTTTGCAGTATTCTTTTTTGGATAATAAATGTGAGAGTGCTTTCAGGGGCATTTCCCCAGAATATAATCCATATTTTAGGTGTGAGTGCACATTTGAAAAATACATTGTTTGTAGTAATGACACTTTGATGCCTGTGGTAATCCACGATTTAGTTTTCTTATTTTGGATCTTTTTGGTGTTTTGAGGAAAAACGGCATTGAAATGTCTTAAGTATATATTTATGAATGAATTAAACATATCATTTGTGTTAGTTGCCTTGTATACTTCATTCCAGCTTTCGAATCTGAGTAAGTTTTGAAATTTTATTATATTTCCTTGGGAATAGTTACGGATTTCTGTGAAAGTTGTCTGTCCTTCAATTTTTGTTTCTTATGAAGTGTTAGAATCTGGGCACTGTGGTCATTGAAACCTGTATTAAATGTAGTAACATAAAAACAAAGGCATCTCTTATAATTTGATCTATAGCAGTGCTACTAATTGAGGATGTTCGGGTTGGTGTATTTATGGTTGTTTGTAAATTGAGTGATTTTAGTAGGTCTTTAAATAAATTTTCATTACTTCTTGATTGTGTGAGGCAATTTATATTGAAGTCACCGCAAAGAATAATTTTATATTGTCTGCGTTTTTGAAGTTTTGTTAGAATAAATTGCAGATTTTTTAAAAATATTTTCAAGTGGGGCTGAGATATGTGCATATGACCCTTTTTTTTATTGTAGTTAAGTCAGTGATGGATATTTCAAAGTCTTTCTCTTTTACAAGATGAGTGTGACTGGTGTAGGGTACAAAATTAAAGTATCTTTAAAAACTGCATGTCCCATATGCATGATGTGCATTGTTTATATTTTGACATAAGCTGCTGGCTAGAGAGAAACCTGGTATATATAGGTTATGTAATTGTTCTTTAGTCAGCCAGTGTTCTGTGAAGCACAATATTGAAATGTGGTCGATTTTCGTCTCAAATAATATTTCTATATGAGAGGGTTTATTTTTCAGAGACTGTACATTTTGGTGAAGAATGTGAAAATAGTTTTTATTTTTGTGAAAGTTTTGCTTTCCTGCTGATGTTTGATGCCAAAAGTTATATTTAGGAGTGGGTGTTCCGTTGCATAGGAAGTGTAGACCTATGTGCCAGATAGTTTATACATATGATGTTGGTAGACGATTGAATTCAAATTAAAAAGGGTCAAAATTATTCAATTCACTTTTAAATGGATGGATTATTTATGCGAAGAAGAGTATACGATACAGTTTATAAAATTGATACATTTTACTTCACTTTCCAGAGAATATCATTGACCAGGTCCAGCGGAACACGCTTATTCATCATTGTCACTGCCCAACAATTTGCGACTAACTAGAATGGAGGATTCTCATTTTCTTACGAAAACGTCACTTGACTTGTTACGAAAAGGAATTTTTAAAACCAGTTTTTACAATAACTTTTATTGACCGCAAATTTCAACTTCTCAAGAATGTTGGTTGTAAAGACATAAACATATACTAATGATATTACAGATTTTCATAGTAAGAAAAAGCATATTACAATAGTATTGATATTATTGTAAGGCTATCTGTGGTTACTAACTTCACAAAACAACGCACATATTTTGCAGATTCCTCTGATTACGCAACTGAATCAGTATACCTGGGAAAGAAGGGTGCTCTGTTTCAGGCGGACCGTAGCAGTGACCGTTGTTTATAAATAAACTTAATAGTCGCATTTCATTAGAAGTCTTCCATTTTAAAGAGTAAGCATGTTTCTGTGATTCATAACTGGATATAAGTCTCATGGTTGCTTTATGTGTGAATGTCACGTAGCGTTGTATCATCATATTATTTGGTGTACGTTGTCAGAATATATTTTCAATCCATATTCAAACACATAAATTATTAACTTCACATAATTGAAGTTCAGATTTAATGAAATGACTATTTATGTCTTCTGAGAAGTATAACTTAATACTATAATTAATGGGTACACATATTATAAATAATTAAAATATTCATACATACATGAGGAAGGTTTCAGCAATTGTAAGAAAAGACTAAAGGCAGAGACTACTTATCATGCAATAAATTATAAAAAAAACAGCCATGAATATTCTGTGGAAAAAAAAAAAAAAAAAAAAAAAAAAATCATCATTTTAGGAAAGAATTGAAGGCTTTTATTAAAAGAAATAAATTAGATAAAATTCAGATATGACTATTATGACTTACAATAATGCTGCACATTATATTCTTTTCTCAACCCGTAAATGTACAATGAAATCACTATTTAAAGCATAGCCACTATTTGAAATCCATAGTCAATCCAGCCATCCAAGTTACCCTATCTACAAGAAGAAACGAAAAACTTATCACCATGTAAAAACCTTTTCCACTCTCAAAACAGTTGATGACGGGCTGATAAGAAACAAGTGAAGCGGACAATGTCGGTGTTCCCCAAAAGTGACGTGGAAGCGAAATCTAATTTACATTTGGTTTCGCTGTAGTTCAGGCGAATGCCTGGCCAGGAGACAGAGGGTCCGCATCAGGGGGAGAGTCCGGTTTTAGGCATTTTCATCTAGAGGTAAGACGTTAACTATGCTTCTGTCATTCCAGACGGACTGTAGTTTATTTGAATATCTTTCTCATTATCCTCCTAGAATCTTCAACAGAAATCTAAGAGAATAAGAGTATGTACAAATAAAGGCAGAATTTAAATATGAAAGAATAATGGTACGGTTTGCGCAAATTTAGATTGTGTTAGATTTTAGATGTAGCAAGTATGCGGTAACTGATTTAGGTAAGAATTGTAAACAGCATTGGAATAACTTGGAATGTATGATTGGGGAGGCAAAACGAAAATGCAATCATATGTAAGTTGGCACTAGTATTGTTGTTTGTATTATTATTATTATTATTATTATTATTATTAACCTTTATTTTATTTTATCATAAGGGCAAATACGCAGGTTATACATGACCAAAGCCTATTTATCAACGTCTCTTTGTTAGGAAATCCCATCTACCCTACCCCCATAGATTTTCAAGCTATTCCATTTATTGAGATGTCCACAGCCTTTTTCATAGCCTTATAAACATTCACATTAATATTCAGATATTTTAAACTTTTGAACAGTGTCTTCGTAATTACTGTGGTGCATGTGGCACTCTCTCTTTATACTTTCAACCAGCGGGACAAATTTTGTGATCTCGACAAACTTCTCTTCAAGATTTTTCGTGTTTGGTATGGCTACGTCGATCAGGTACGCTTGCCTTTTCTACTAGAACCAAACTAGGCCGGTTGTGAGGGGCTGTCTGATCTGTGAGATTTGTTCAGTCCCGATAAAGTCGGCATTCATAATTTTTCGAGAACATTGTTAGGTGCGTATTGCATTCTATAAGCTGGTGTTGTTAAGAAATCTCTTGATGAAAGTTTATTTACGTTCGCAGATCTTTGGCATATAAAATAGCCAAAACTTTATTCTGGAGAAAATTCAACATATGGAGCTAGGGTGGTTAAGAAATTCAAATGCATCTACTTACGTCCAGATGGATATACCGGGATTTTGTAAAAACAGATTGCGATTACATGAATTGATTCAATTCTCCTTATATCCGTGAACATCTCGATGTTCCTTAATAGTTATTTATAATACAATTGTTACAAATGACATTTCATTTTACGAGTACGAAATTTTGCCACACGAAACCGATACGGTGTTTTTAATGTCAATAGTAGCTGATGTCTCACGAAAGTATTTCGTTTTCGTTGTTGCATTTACAAATTCAACAGAGCACTTGAACATCTTCTCACTTTTAGCACTGGCACTAAACGCAATGCATGCCGAGAAAGAATCCCTTTCAATTGAAGCGCAAGGACGGTTTCTTTAAAAAAAAAACTTATTCGGTAACAGAGGACCCCCCCCCCCTTTTCAGCTTTAGATACCTTTTTCTCTTCTACATATATTACTCCGCACATAATTGTACGTACACGAAAATGTGTAAATCTATATTTTTACGAGAGATACTAGTCTAACATGTCTCTGCCTTTGAAATTACACGTGGAAATCAGGGATTAGATACGCTACTTCAACGTGTTGAACTTGTTCCTGTTTTATCTGATGTCTATCACTTCACCTTGAACATTCTACTCAATGATTTTTAAGTTACAGAGCTCAGCACAAATGCGAGTTGTTAATCTCGTTACGGTGAAGAAAAAGTGACAAAACCTCTCCAGTGATGTATTCCTTAATTGTTACTATTGTTATTACTAGTACTACTATTTCTTTTAATCTTCAACTCGTAATCGCATGGATATCAACAGATATATGAACAAAAAAATCTCTTGGGTGGTAATGAAATGTTATTCGATTCACGATACGCACAAACAGGTCGTCATGGGGCAAAGCAACTCCCAGAAACACTGCTTTGCAGTGAGGGATTGTTTCTCATCAAAATGACATAAGAAATATTTTCTCAATCAATACTGCCTCCATCGGGACTCGAACCCAAGGACCTCCCAGTCAGAGGCACTGCAGTGACATCAATTGATAATCTACCTAATCTGGTGTAACGTTAAAAGTGAAAGAATGAACTTTTATAACCACAATGCAATGTATAAAATAGAGTTGATTTTATTGGAAATCATACTATACCTTTTTGTAGTTGTAAAGAAAAATATTTGTATAATTTTGGGAACTCAAAAACTTTTTAGACAACGCACACCATACTTTCAATGTTTTTTTTTTTAAATTTACATTGCAATAATTTTACTTTTGATTTTCAAGGAATAAATCATATATGGAAAGTTTTAATTTGTACATATTTACATTAGAAAGAAAAATATTTCAAAATAATTTACATGAGTAAATTTACATGGGTAGACGCAGCATTCCAGTCACGACGGCCGCGGATTTTCGACACTAACCTCATAACTCAAAAGCTACCTCTACTACCTGGAGAAGATTTCTAGCGTCCGGCTGCTCTGATCGGCAGTTATCGTTGGTTTATCCTATAAATTTCTGGCGAAAGATCGCGTATTACACTAACAAACGGAGTGCATGGGATCTTTTTTTCCTCGCTTTTGCCGCCATCTTCGCCCCTTATACTTCAGGTACTTCACTACCACAAATATCTAAGAGACCAGTCGGTATTTAAGAGTATGTACCGGCTGGGGGCGATATCTAGAGCGGAGACAAACTGCAAGCCGACTTGTAGAACGACGACGAGTCTCATGTTTCAGTGAGAGTGGAATACCGTCACCGCCTTCAATAAAATAAAATAATACCTAAAACAATTCAGTTATGTGCCTAATTTGCACACACTTGCAATGTACAAATTTACTGAACATTTTAATGGAAAAAGAACGAAAATTAATGAGAATGATGGCTAGCAAGAAAAAAATGATAAAGAGAAGGAAGGAAAACTTCGTCCATATGGTATAGATTGTCCTTCGATGTTTGATTACTAGTGATTCCGGGCGCGTCAACTGCTAAAGTCATTAGACCCGTAAGTGTTTCACACGTTTTTGCTGGAGAGGTGGCGGTGATCTTGCGATGGTGATTTGTTTCAAGTCGACCTACCGTGGTTATCCTTAACCAGGTTTCTGAATCAGATCGTGATTGCACTAAAGAATCGAATCGATGCCTTATTTTACGTGGGGAGACTCAGGTCACCAGGCCCGCTCGTCCATCTGACCACGCAAATTTCGCTACGCTCCTTTCACCCACCAACAGAGGAAGTTAAGTTAGATACCTGGACGATGAAATAGGCAATTTGAATTTATCTCAGCGGCTTCATTTAGATTTGATCTTTTACAAGCAAATAAATCTACTAACACGGGACAGCTGTCTTTACTTCCTCTCCAAAGGAAGGCAATTTAATTTAAAATGACTGAAAATAAGAATATTATGCTCATGATTCTCCAGAACTTCAAATACACTATCTTGTAAAAATTTAACGTTGCCACGAAACAAGCTATTATTTTTTCCTTTTTAGCTTATTTTTTAAGCATTTAAATTAAGATTTTGTGGTAAACTAAAATAAATGTCGACTTTTTTCCACCAATCTAATACACATTACAGGAAAAACAATTCATATCTGAATCAAAAATCAAATAGAGTTTATGAATTTTATTAAGCTTACTTTCATAGTAGGCAAAGAAAAGACATGTGGAAAAAGCACTGAACATTGACAGAACACGAAATGTAAGTATTTTATGAAAAGTTTGCAAGTACTTACCGTTCTACAAGCACCGAATCCATAATTGTACGAGGGAGGTATGACACATTCACCTCTAGTTTCTTAGGAGAGAGGTTTAATCCCCTTTATGCTTATGAGAAACATTGTATGAAATATTTGTGGTTATTTATTTTGCATCACGTTTTGTATTTATTCTCAAAAATAATTTGTATAAATATTTTTTTTTATTTTTCAAAATATTACCATACGTTTTAATCATTCTGATATTACTGGCGATAATTTTTATTTTTAAGAAAATGGATTGCTTAAGACACTTATGGAAAATACTTATACAAGCACAAATTAAGGGCGTTGTATAAATGGTAAATATGGCAGAACAAGACATTAGAATTTTACAAGTAATCAAATTATGCTGAAGGAGGGAATGATGTTGTTTTAACTATTTACTCTTTGTGATGAAATCTTAATATATTTCTCAATGCATTCAGGAAGGGATCGGTCTAGATCTGTTAAAATACAAAACGTTATCAAAAATAAACACGTTGTTCTACATACACCAGGTACTCAATGTATTAAGGCCGAAAGTAACGATTTTCGGAGATTCTCCGCATTGATTAGTCTCAAGAGGTAAAAAAGAGAGCTCGAGAAACCTGACTTTTAGACCTATTTTTTTTCACACTAGTTTCAGAAACTATAATATTGACAAAAGGATTAATGATTGTTGGAATTGGTGCTGCGGGTGAGTAGCCCCACACAAAAGTACACTAACTGACTTCACTTGAATAATTTATTATTAATTAAATAGCTTTATGTTTTTTTTATTTTTCAATAAGTTATTAATAAATTACTTAAAGGTTCTGCTATATCACAACGTATTGGTGCAATGACGAAAAGTTAGGATGTCAAAGATAAATAATCGAAATTAATAAAGGGAAGAAATGTGTAGTCCCTATACCATACAAAAGGTTTATTAGCAAAACTTGTATCCTTTCGTGTCTGCACGGCGATCTACGGACAATACCAGCATCAAAACCACACATGATTTCCCGAAAAAATATTATCCAGTCAATCAGACCCAATTAAAGATCCTCCATATGTGAAATGCATCTTTTAATGTTTCGATATACCTGAAGCCCATGGGATACTATCAAAAATTGGTTTCGAGTTTTCTCTTCACATTTTTTCTCAAATAAAACAATCTACGATGATAAATAGAGTTCCTAGTTTCGATTAAAACTTTTAAAATTTCTAAAACTTTAAAGGGCATCGTAAATGTTTTTATTTTATTACTATTAAAAGAAATTTATTTACTAGAAAAATATTTAACAACAAATCATAAAATAATTAAAAGAAACATTTCTGCCGAGTTATTTTATAGCTAATAAAATGAATAATACTCAATAATAACACTTGATAACACTGATCACACTCTAACATGACATAAGAATTCTCTAACATTCTTTGAGATGGGACACTAACTTCATGGAACTGAAGTAATTGTCGACAGTAATATTCTTTGCTACCATAAATAGGCTTTGCTAATCGCAGCGCTGACTGTGTTGGTTTTAACAGCTTTTGAGCTTCTGAATCCAAACCTACTCCATCAGTGTCTTTTGAAGCACATATGTAGGTGTTTGAAAGAATTAATATTGACAACTGAAAATTCATAATTTTCAGTACATATTTCTCCGGTTTACTAGCAATTGAAACTCGAAATTTCCAACGGCGTCTGAAACTTACCAGTAGTTCATTCCATAGGCATATGAACCATATGTTACAGCATAACTCAATTATCCACCAATCTTCGAAAAATATGCGAGATTGCTGCATGTGGATTCTGTTTTTTTCTTTCTTTTCGGGTAGAGATTTCGTCAAAACGCAAGCAATACAATAAAACATATGCCATCTTCATAGAAAGAACGGCACGAGAATGTCCGTTCCATAAGTAGGGAAAATAGGGACAATGCGGAAAAACAAAAGAGATTCCACCAGAATGCCTATCTAACAGAAAACGAAAAGTAGGGGTATGTCAGTATGGATTTACAGACGATTGTACATTAATTTTTCATATTCCGAAAATATCTTTATCAGTTATTTTAGTGTCTAGTATGCACTAAGCATAATGTACAGATCCTGAAACAGGAAAATCAGAAGTTTCTTCCAGTTCCATTCGTAGCAAACATTGATTCAAAGTTTTTATGATTTGAATTGAAAATTGCCGAGTAATACAGGATTCCGATGAGTGCTAAAAGTTCTATTGCGTTCGTTTCACTTAATTCCGAACGCGTTTATCAACAAATTTTGATCTGGAAGTAATTTTTATATTCTTATTAGTAACGATTTCATCTACGTCTTTTGTAAATAAACATTCCGATGTAACAAACTGGTAAAGGATTTCCATTATTTCGCACATTTTTCGCGCCCTTCCTTTCTATGTAAGTACTTTTAGCACAATATTACGGGACGGCGTTCGTCTGTTTTTATTCGGTTCGGTAATAGACCATTTACACGCTTTCGTACCAGATAAATATGATGAATTATCTCCTTTTTAATTGATTTTCATTTTCTTCTCCGACACCAGAGTCGTACTCTAGCTCCGAATCGGGGGCATGATCTGAATTATAGTCTGGATAATTTTCATTTTCACAATCAGTCAGGGTTGGATCCAGCCGATCATTTTGCAGGGGGCCATCGTAGATTTGTGTTAAATAATAAACACATTTGTTTTTATATTGTACGTTATTTATGTACTGAGGATATGATACTATACAATATTATTGTATAAATAATGGCATAATTCGAACATAAATATTTAAATAAATTTTCCCAAATAAAGGAAGGTAAACGAAAACTAAGCCTTTGGGGGGGGGCATAGATGCCATACCCCCCCCCCAGATGACTAATGCAATCACTCGCATTCACTCGCATCACTCGCACCTTCATTCGTCTAAAACCTTCATTCATCATTCATCTAAAACACGAGATATAAAGTCTCCGAAATCAGAATCAGTAACCGACACACGTTCACGAGCATTAGGAGCCATAATACACAAACGGAATCTGTGAATCTCATGAGCTCAACCCGCGTGGTGCAGGTAACGTTGGCAGCGGCTGCAAGAACAACTGGATATAACTCCCGTCTTCGGCTAATTAAGGCCAAAAATAATTCGCCCTAGTTCGTGTCGTAGTCGGGAGTGGACACAAAAATTAAAGCTATATAGAGAAGGAATTAAGAAAGAAAGGGATTTCAAAGAATCGCCAGGGGTGCACAGGTTGACTGGTATCGAAAAAAGAAATCACAACTCCATTTAAGGTTTAAAAAATAAAATAAAAAAAGACTCCTTTCCCCAGAAATCCATTCTATTGTACGTAAAATTTTTTTTTCTGTTTGGCAACTTTATTATAAGGAGGGAAGGTTAAACCGATTTCATGCAGTTTTTACAGAACGACATTGTTTTGGGGGGTAATGATTTTGATTATTTCTCCATTTTCTTCTTACACAAAGATATATTTTAAAATAAATCTACTAAATTTTTATCCCGTTCTTATTACAATTGTGTATACGTAATATGCAAAACAAGAAAAGGAAGTACTACTATCTGCATGCAATTACGTACAAATTACTCCATCTTCCTTTTCTAACCCTCGGAGAAAAATGTAAGTTTGCACTCCGTATATTTTTCGCAGTTACTGCGAGTTAATCCTCTAAAAACGAATTAAAAATAACTGTTTGGTAAGGTCGAAACGCTATTTCAAAGGAGGTGTACTCTTCACTGATGTCACATATACAAGTGTGAACTACAGTACTAAGGCTGGACTGGCGAAACCCAAGAAAGGAATTAGATCACCAATCCTATTATAATCAGTAAAGGCAAACCCAAGTGACCCACCTTATGTGGAGGACCTCTGAGAACTCGCGATAATTGGCATCAATTTCTTCTTCTATTCGGCTCGTCAGATGCGGATAAATTGTTGACCTTATTGTCTTAATGGCTTCTACTGTAAAGCAGTATTTAATGAGGTTCTGACTTCGTTTGTGAATATTTCTTTGATAATTTCAATACCATGGCAATTTCCAAATTTATTTTCGCTGAAATAGCATCATGGGATACACAAGTCATACCTTGGGTGTCTATAGGCAGTATTAATATTTAAATTATTCACTTGTGTAGTTTGTGATATCTCTACAATATACGTACGATTATAATTTGTTTAAAATTGCTAAATATGTAAGTAATAAACGATAAACTCTGCTGTAAAAATTGCCATTCTTCAGAAAAATATCTGTACTGACACATTGTGCTAAAAATTACCATTAGTATCTAATTCATGAGACTCCTACAATTCCACACACTTTTTCATTGAGGTGTGTTCTTTTCAATGGATTCATTATAAAGGAATTGATTTGTAATACGCTCATGACTGTCACCAATACATTCTTTCACAGCATAACTTGGAAATATGTAACATCATGAAGTGTGTAATTATTTTGAAAACCTGTTTGGGATGAACATTCAAAGAGAATAGTAACTCCAAAATAAAGGTTCAGTTAATCAGACAGATATTGCATTAGCGGATCATTAAAAGGCAAGTTTCATGGTTCACAAAAAAATCAGAAGAACTGCACTTGAAATCTTTCACTGGCAATCTCCATTAAATCTTCATCTGCTCCTAAAAATCTTCATAATCTCCTAAAATCATCTCCTGCAAATTGAAACGCGACGTGTTGAAAATATTGTAATTAAGATGGTATTTCTTTAATGCCAAAGAGAAATTCCAGTAAAATAATGAAAGAGGGTAAAAGAAGAAAATAATCCAAACGTTTATCTTTTCAACACTACTCGGAGAACAGAGATCATATTATTGAATACATGATTTTTTTATAAAATAGATTTTGCCCATGAAATTAAAATAAGTTTAGGTAATTTAAATCAATATTTTTTAAAAAATTGATTCACTTACTATATCGTTATAGCTAGAACGTATAGAGTCGCGTTTGTGCACTTATCAATGAAATATTAAAATGCAAAATATTGATTGAGAAAGAAAATTGAATCGACGAAGTGTATTCCGCCCCAAAAGTTATTTTAATGGGTCACATTGAAAAATAACCTGCTGGTCTGTGCGCACAGAACCTAAACTTAGTTACTTAAACAGTTACAATTCTATTGAAAATACATTTTTCAATAGTATGTGTAGAATGTATAATTATGCAATTGGAGAATATTTTGCCAAAGGAATGTTTAAGCAGTAACAACCCTAATATGATAATCCTAATATGACAATTATATTTATAAATCGAAACACGACATTTAGGGTTTTATTTTACGATCTATAAAAACACCAAAGAAGGAAGTTAATATCTGAAACGTGTGGATTCCATTTATGAATATATTATTTTTATATTGTGGAAGATCATTTCTGTCTCTATTCATTTAAGCAACAATATTTTGAAAGAAATAGGGAACGAAAAGACTAATGAAAATGGCACTCAAAGGGAAGAAAAGCAGGCAGGATCATATAACGAGAGATGGGTTTGACAACCATTACTCTGGAAAAAGTGACAGAAATGAAAAGATGGGGAAGACTTAGACAAACTAGAGAATGAAGTGAAATTTTTAACCTAAAATAAGACGAAGAAAATAGGTCTGGAATGAAAGCAGATGAGACAACAATGGTAGAGGCTATTTGCCACCCGGAAGAAAAACAATTATGATAATGACGAGAAGCATCAAATTTCTCCACAGCAGAATCATTTTAAAAATATTTCCTTTTTGACACATTCGTGGCAGACTCATAACATTTTTAGTACATTACTAACTCCTAAACAAAAGTATTTTTTTGTCGCCAGTTTAGCGCGTGATATAAATGCTCATCAGTGAATATCTGAGAGTTAGTATTTTTCACGAGGAGATGGACAGAAAAATAATAAAAATATGGAGACTGAATTTCATGATAATTTATTAGTTTCTCGAAATATATTGATTTCACCTTGTTATTGGAATTAAGTAACTGAATGCAATAAAGTACTGTGTAATAATGAGATGGTAATGGACAATTAATAAAAACAAGATAATCTAATATCATGGAGAGAGGCAAGAAAGAAAATAATATTAGTAAACGTTTTAAAAAGTAAATTTAAAATATGTATGTCATTCCAGTGCAACAGTTTGCAAGTAATCAATAATATATTTCTGATAATTTAATGTTTAAAAATATAGAAATAATTATATAAGTGCTGATGATGGCAGAAGATTTAGACAACCATAAAAAAAATTGGACTTCACGTCACAATTTCTTTACTTTTCTTTTCATTCTTATTTTCTTTGCTTTCTTCTTCACAGTTCGCACTCATCGGCAGCAGTGGTCCCACGGCATGTATTAAAGAGGAAATTAAAGTGAAATTGTTTTCTTTATCTTGTTTTTATAAATATCCTGTAATGCCTTGTGAATAGTTAATTGGATTGGAAAAAATATTTAAGATATTTTCTTTCATGCATGTTTTCAGTGTGTTCAGATGTTACAAACATTGAAGTTATGTGGAGGGATCAAAAACGATCACTTCTGGCCAGTGAACATGAAGCGGGTACCTTCATATAACGAAGTCACGCATGTAACGTTTACCCCTGATGGATAGGCAACATGTCATAAACAGGTGTTCGGCAGATAAACGTCCGTGTTGTCTGTCTTTTGATTGCATTAGATAAGGACATCTCGAACACTAGAGGCTTATTAATTGATTGATTAGTGATTCCGTGCTAATTTAAACGCTAAAATCATTATATCCGTAAGTGTAATGAATGTTTTTATTGCAGGAGGCGGATAGTGCGTTTACCCCAAGCAGCTGTTTTCCACCAGCGGGGCAACGCTCCAGCTGGGACTAGCTTCAAGTTCCCGAAAAGTGTGATTGTGTAGTGCATGTAAGTGTAGATGTATGTAAGTAAAGGATGAGCATAAGACAAGGAAGTGGTAGGGGCGATTTCACGCGGTCCATAGTCCGTTAGGGTACTGCTCCGACATTCGCCAGGTGTTCATCGGGACAAAAAGCACAGAAAACACCCGATCAGAGCAGCCGGCAGCTAGAATTCTCCTCCAGACAGCTGAGACCGCCCAACCAATCTAGCTTATGTGGAAAATCCTGCCGGCGTCGTGACACGAACCCTCGGACCTCAGGGTCAAAGGCACTGCAGTTGAATCCCTCAGCCACCTCAGCAGGGCATGAGACGTTGCCTACGAATCACCGACAAATATGACACTCGTTATATAAAATTTCTCATGTCCATTAGCAAAACGTGATCATCTACTGTACCGATCACTGTACAGAACCTAGAAGTTTGTAACATTTATTCCATGTCAACCTGCATTGCCCCTCCTGTAACTACTACATATCCTTTTCCTTTCTCATTGTTTCGTGCGCTTTTTCCGGCCGGCCGTTCCGGCCGCCGCCGCCGCGGCGTCCTCCGCTTCGAGCAGCACGCGACGCACGTCGTCGCCGGCGGCCACGTCGACGGGGCGCGCGCCGTTCGCCGCGCGCCGTGTGGGGTCCGCGCCCGCGCGCAGCAGCTCGCCCGCGCATGCGCAGTGGCCGCCAAGCGCCGCGCAGTGCAGCGGCCGCCACCCGCTTCCGCCGTCGACCACGCCCCCGCTGCCGCCGCCACGCGCCGTCGCCTCGGCGTCCGCGCCCGCCGCCAGCAGCACCCGCACGGTCGGCAGGTGGCCCCTCCAGCTGCCCAACAATTTTAGATTTTAGATTGAATGATGATTCCGGCAGCTTCAACTGCTAAAGTCGTTAGTCCCGTTTGGTTTTCAGACTGAATGGCGATTACGGGAGCGTCAACTGCTGAGGTCATTAGTCCCGTTTACATTTTAGATTGAATGATGATTCCGGGAGTGTCAACTGTTAATGTCAGTAGTCCAGTTTAGATTTTAGACAATAATGATTCCGGGTGCGCCAACTGCTAAGTCATCAGTCCCTTTTAGAGTTTAGATTGAATGATGTTTCCGGGCGCGTCAACTGCTAAGGTCGTTAGATCCGTGTGTGTATTGCATGTTTTTATCGCTGGAGGTGTCGTTGATCTTCACCGCTGAATGGCGAGATACTACATGCGGGGTACTCCCCAGCCAGGTATCTCCCATCGGCGTGGCACCGGCCCAGAGGGACAAGTTCTAAGCTCCCGACTGCTCCCCTGACAAGTGTGTTAGTGTAGTGCACGCAAGAGTGTATGTGTGGTAGTAAGTGGTGAAGGTAAGACGAAGAAGTGGAAGGAAAGATCGCGCGCAATCCGTGGCCCGTTTGTCAGGGAACTGCTCCTAGTGTTGATCGGAGAAACCACGGAAAACTACGGACAACAGCACCGTCGACAGGTGGCCCCTCCAGCTGAATAACAATTTCAGATAAACCTACATGAAGGAATAGTTTATTTTAGTATCTTTCTTGACCAACAGCACAATGAAAGAAATCTTTAGCTAATTTGCCGTTGAAAATATATTTTATTACATCGAAGCGAATATTTTATTAACAATTCTCATCAAGAAAGCTCTCTTCTTTCTGTATTTGGAATTCAACTCATATATTGGTACGGGTGGGGATTCCAAAATTAAGAAAACCTACACAGTATACATTTCTCTCTGTATCACGTCACACACAGTTTGTAATTGATTTTGACGTTAAATAATATAAATTATTTTAGACTGAATGATGATTCCTGTCGCGTCAATTGCTAAAGGTCGTTAGTTCCGTAAGTGTTGTGCATGTTTTATCGCGGGAGGTGGCGGTGATCTTCCCCCGCTGCATGGCGAGACACTTCACTGGTTTGCGCGGTATTCCCCAACCAGAGCCCCGCCGCTTATCGGAAGGGCGCCGCTGTGACGACGTGACATCAGAAGTGCGCCGCTGTAATGACGGGACGAAGACGCGATAAGGGCGCCGACAATGCCGAACGAAGGGCTCACCACACGCTGCCACCGCCGCACAGCCGCGGACTGGGTGGGTTCTACTGGGTTGGTTTCGCTGACCCACCGTCGATGCCGAACGAAGGAAGCACAACAGGTAAAACGCCACGACCGGCGGCGCAGTGGGAATACCGCCATTTATAGCCGTGTTTGCTACGGGTGGCACGTACGCGCGCCTGCGCTTCTCGTAGCGAGGGAATTGCGCTGAACGCCGCAACAGCGCGATCCCGCCGCACGTGGGAAGACCTCCATTTAAACCAATGTTCTGCTACGAGGCTCGTCGTTCTGAAGCAAGCAGCGGTGGCGACGTGTGAAGGCGCCCTTAAAGTTGTGTTATGTTAGCGGTTGCACGTACGCCCACCTGCGCTTCTCGCGGCGAGGGACCGACGCTTAAGCCACAGCTGCGTAAACCCGCCGCATGTGGGAAGACCTCCGTTTAAGCCAATGCTCTGCTACAAGCGCGGCGTCCGGAAGCGCCCCGCCGCGGCAACGTATTAAGGGGCCCTGAGGGTCAATCGCGACCCAACGCAGCACCCACCTGGCCACGTGCAGGGGCGTCCAGCCGTCGCGTGCCCGTGCGGCGCGCGGGTCGGCGCCGGCGTCCAGCAGCGCGCGCGCGCACGCCGCGTGGCCCCAATGCGCCGCCCAGTGCAGCGCCGTCCACCCGTCCTCGTCCTCCTCCGCCGCCGCCGCCCCCGCCGCGCCGACAGCCGCTGCCGCCGTCAGCAGGGCCCGCACGTACCCCACGTGGCCGCGCTGCGCCGCCACCGTCAGCGCCGCCACCGTCGTCCCGCTGGACTGCGCAAGGATATTGCACAAAGACGCTGGGAATAAATAATGTCCGGACCCAGAATGATACCGTTCTATTACCTAGGAACACATTTTTCGGGAGATAATTTTTGAAAGTTTTTGTCTAACAACGTTCTACAAGGTTGTACTGGCGTCGCATGTGGTGTAAAGCTCCATTAACTTCGTCGATGCTATTTGTAGTCACTCCCAATCATCGGCTCGAGGCCATGAAACGACCCGAGATTCCCAGACTGTCACCCATTCAGCAACCGCGGTGTCTTGAACTAGTTAAACTCCGTGCTTTCACTGAGCATAATTCACCAATTTAAGAAACAATATCGGAAAAATTTATTTACATTCTTTCTAATAAACTTAAGTAAATATCCAAACGAAAATGACTCATTCCGTTTAGAGAAAATTGGATTTAAAAAGTGTTTTATATTGTAGTCTCGACGAAAACAACACGAAAAAACAGGCCATTAATCCCGTAATATTGCGCATGGTTTTTTTATCGTGGCAGGTTGCGGTGTTCTTTTTCTGCAGTATGGCGAGATTCGGCGCCGACCTATATGTCAGCCTGAGTTTTCTTTTCCCAAACATATATCCAGGCAGCGGGGCACGAAGCTCCCGATTGGTCTCCCGAAAAGTGTGGTTGAGCAGCGCATTTAAATGTGTCTAAGTAAGAGGTGAGAATAGGACAAGAAAGAGGAAGAAATGATCGCGCGCGGTAACTGGCCTTTCGCTGTGGTACTGCTCCGGCAATCGCCTGGTGTTGATCGAAGAAACCGCTTAAAATTACTGCTCTGTTGAAGTGTGAGCACATTTTACAGGAGACTATTATGGAAAAGTTTGGTAATAAAAAAATAAAAACGCAATTAAGACATTTCCTTCAGAGAAAAATTTCTAAAACTTTGATGGGAAAACTGTTTTTATATTCAAGGTGTGATAATTATTAAACTTAAACGTACTGTTTTCATTGAAAATGTAGGATATTCTGTGGCCATGATGGAAGTCCATTTTACGTAATTAAAAGGCAGTTTTCAATGACTTAGGTATCAGTAGATGCTTGGGTTTCGCGTTAGCGACGTCATATTAACTTGACGAATTTAATATTTGGAACTCTTAATATCTTGAAGAATTAAATTATTTTTTTTGCGATTTTTCGTGGGAAAGTGCCTTTGAAGTATTTTTTGCGAATTTCTCGCGAAGTTTGCAAGAAATCGGATATCTATCCAATCCTCAACTCGCAGAAAAGGGAGAATCCAGCGAATTTTAATTTCATTCGTGCACTGTCGCGTGGCGACACGCAGAGAGCACGTGGGCGACCCCTCTGGTCAATCATTTGCTCTCTAGTCCGCTCTCTCTTGTCTCGCACTTTCCGTCGACCCTCGACGATGTATCGCCATGCCATGCCGACTTTCTCCCTCCCCCTTCTGTCTTTCGGTCCCACCCGCCGTCCGCCATTCCGTCCATCCATCCGCCAGTCCCTCCGTCTGTCTGTGGTTAACTCCAGCGTGTAGACAGTTTAGATGATCTCATCCAAAATAGATACGTCGTGTGGCGATCGTAGCCTAAATTATCAGGCGCCTGAAGCGTCCGCACCCTCTAGTGTTGCACCTCCCGATCGCCACGCCCACACTCTCGCCAAGGTTTACGCTGCCTTGGAGTGTGAGTGCCATAGATGTGTCTAGCCAATTCTATCTCTGCATTTTTCTCTTGCTACGAGTTGGTATAGGATTTTTTCTCTGTCCGAACAACTCGCGGCAGCACATATGTTTACAACATTGGCATTTTTTTTAGAATTACCTGGTTTCGAGATGGTCCTTCGTCCACCACTCCCAATACACATCCAACTCGCCCCCTCTCTGCCGCCACGAGAAGCGCTGCGTTTTCGTCGTAGACACCACAGGCAGCTGCCATGGAATCACACGCACTTGAGTAACTTAATAATTGTCAACTGGTAAGTATCTTTCGACTGTGCTGCAAAATGTATTACAAATTATGGGATAAAAAGCTCACAGAAGCCACAAGCCTTAACTTTATGGTCCAATTAACATTTCTAAGTGATTGACAGATACTGTTTCAGGAGAGGGTATGGCTGTCAAAGCTTATTGAAGAGCATGTGACTATTCTATCGCGTGAGACATTGATAGTCAAAAGTCACTCTGCCTGTCAGGAAAGGAGAATATGAGGAGGAGAAGGAGAAATATGGGGAGAAGTAATAGAAAGGGGCGTAGGTGAAGGAAGACGAGAAGCGTAAAAGGAGAAGGACAAGAAAGGCGAGGAGGAGACGTAGAAAACAGGGGCGATAAACTAAAAACGGAGGAGGAAAATAAGGAAAGTATTAAGAGAAGAAAGGAAAAAAGCGCAATAAACAGAAAAGAAAAATAGGCACGTCACCTCCATTTGTTTCTCGGTGCACCTTGGATTGCGTCGCTTGACCACGGGGAGTGCTTTTCACAAACATTTCTCTTTGGACCGACGCCTCACGAGGGCCATGCGGCGAGGCTGGGGCGGTGAAAGAGACATTCATCGGAAGGCAATCTGGAGACAATGGAGAGGCCGCCCGTTTTAGGACTTCCCCTCGGCTCCTGCAAATTAAGTATTTTGTAAACATATTTTGTAAAAAATTGTAATTTGTAAAATTACATATGCATTACTGGGGATAACATTTCGAACCCCTCTCCCTACATTGTTTCTCAATCTCCCTAGACGTTCGAGCGAAATTTGAGAGCAATTTATCCAGTGTTTCAAGTATTTTTGTGTCACATATACACATCCATACATAAGTGCGTACAGGTGTCCAGACTTCCCGCGCCATAAGACATTCATCATCATGCATGCACCATCTAACCACGTACAAAAATAGTATATAAAATATTTCTGGAAAAGTTTAATAATCTTACTGAAAATAGTAAGTTATCTTCAAAATTCGTGTACACATTCCTTAATAAGAACTTAACCGTAGTCGGTCGCAGACTACGAATAATTTCACTCGCCGGTGTGGTTCATACAAATTGCCGCTTGCTATACCAGGCAGGTGCGTGGCCAGCGCTCGTATCGCTGCGGTCGAAGCAAACTAGTGCCCGCAGAGATGGAGCAGACGCGCGCAAGACCTGAGACTCTAGGTGGAGTCGAAGTCGTTCACGTGGTCTCATGTATCCCAGCGGAACTCATGTCGTTAGCTTTAAGGTGGAGGCAGTGGGGAGGTGGTTCGCCACAGACCTTTGGGCCGGATTGGGTTGAGGGACTCGCCCGATCTCACATATAAACGTCCGACGGGGTGCATGAACCCTTTGGCATCGGTGGCTTTGGGTCGATAGCTGAAGATGGAGGCAGTGCGGAGATGGTTGGCAGCCCCGAGCCACCCGGGCCTTAGTCCGGGCGGCTCCCAGTTGGGCACTTGGCATCGTCGCGGCAGTGGCCTCTGCGGCAAAATGATGTACCTGTCCCGGCTCATTCGACGCAATCGATACATACTGCCTCATAAGGCTGAAGAGTCATAGCTTATTATGGGCCAGTAGGGAGAGGAGGTAAGAAAAAACGGATAGAAAAATATATAATTTTTTTGAGATACACCGCTTGGGCAGTTTATACGCACGGGTTTTGCGAACCTTCAGGAGGTAACGACTTATCGCTTCAGCGCAACTGCCAGATTACACAACCGGTGGTACAGATAGCATAAAAAGTTAAGACAAACATTTCCTCGCCAGGCAGCCGATAAAAAAAACATGCTTCTAATTATAAAACGATTTAAAATTTCGAAGCGCAGTTAGTCAAGAGGGAGGTGGTTGCCTGAATCTTGGGAAAATTTATTTACGCCAGCTTGCATGGCAACCTTACATACGAGCAATTACTTAAATTGGTTAACTCCTAATCTATTGTGTTAAGCTTCAAAATTTTGGTGGTCCTCAAAACTCACTGTTTCAATTAGGCACGGATAAGTGTCGACACCTGTATAATAAAAGTGGGCTAGCTGCTGGCCCATACCTACCTGCTTTCGGACACCTTCAAAATCTGCGACAGGTGTGTGAGGTGGGGCGTGTCTTCCAGTGCACTTTCACGTCCAGGCCGGGCGCATTTCACAGCTGCAGCACATCATAGCACTACTGTCACTAACATGCCGGGGATTCATCCAATACAGAGATTTTCAGAAATAAATGTAACAATCTTCTACACTTCGATTTATTTACATTCTGCTACCGTTTGATCAACTGTTACAGTGTCATACAATTGGGAGTTTCAACGTCGTAAGGTAGGTGTCAACCAAGCTCCCGACAGATGATTTAAATCAACCGACCCTAAGTTTAAATCGAAGTATTGGGCATGTAGAGGGACCTAAGATAATCACTTATTACCAATGAACATGGGATAAGAAATTTAATGCAACGAAGTTGCACATGTGACATTTGCTTTTGATTTTTAGGCAAATATCCATGCACTCATATATCCAAATATTCGGCAAGTCAGTCTGACGCTGTACAAGACACTTCGTGTACAGGACCAACATCAGTACTGCCACATCGAAAAAAACTCACTGCTGATGATTATTACAGGTAATACCACGAGAGCTTTGGAAATTGTCGATACATCCCAGACTCGCGAAGCGAGAAGAGGATTTATCTGACAATTTTCAAAGCAGGAGTGCTATTTAATAGGACGGTTTCAGGAATGAAATTACGCCCAACAAAGTTCAAAATGCGCCGAATATTGAAAATAATTGAAAGCAAAAGAGGGTATGTTATAGTTCATAAGTGGTTTATTGCACATCATCACAGCAATCCATGCATACCACCTTCTAAGATTGAAGAGTTGCGGCTTATTATTAGCCAGTAGGGAGGGGTGGTAAGAAAAATCGGATAGAAAGAGCGATATTTTTTGGAGATACACCGACCCGATTGAGGCATTTCATATCTATTGTTAAACACTATTGGTTTTAATTTCAAGAGTGGAATATAACTTCATTGATAGTCACATCACGTTACATAACGTCATGGAACATGAATAATTTTAATTACTTGAAATACAGAGTGTCGTGAACAGACCTGTAGAGACACTAACACCCGCTCGATCTTCCTCGCATCCAAAGAAAAACATCGTTTTTCCGTCGCCGGTGGTCGGTGTGTTGACTGCGAACAGAGAGACCGCCACTTCCTCCTGGGGATGATCAATGCACATTCAATTAGTGGGGCTACAGGATGGCACAGACTTTCTCGTGCCACTTGTTTTCCAATGTTTTTAGTCTCGACCAGCAATTCGGCAAGTCTCGCTACTCGGGGAATGCAAAAGCAAAGAAATTGATTTTGTTTTGTCTGAATGTTTGGGTGCAATGCAAATGTTTGTTTTACTGTGACTATTATCCTATTGCGCGCACAGAATAAATTCTCATACTCACTATGCTGATAACGACATAACTGATGTAATACGATAGCAAGTCTCTACCGAAGCTGCCCTCT
This sequence comes from Gryllus bimaculatus, assembly GCA_017312745.1. Lineage (NCBI taxonomy): Eukaryota > Metazoa > Arthropoda > Insecta > Orthoptera > Gryllidae > Gryllus > Gryllus bimaculatus. The sequence goes on along the minus strand of BOPP01000158.1, from coordinate 3,063,418 downwards.
ATTAAATATTTTCTATTTACGTATTTCTATTTACTATTACGTATTTACGTACTATGCGTTATAGAACAGCAACTTTATTGCCATTAATGGTATATAAACAGTATATTCACGGTAAAACAGTATTTATACCATACTACGTAGTTAGTGTTCGTGAAGATTGGTCTTATTAAAATATTTAATTTTTTAAAAATATTATACCAATTTTTTTTGTTTGTTGTTCGTCACCAGTGAGCTCAGCATGACCTGCTGCAACATTATTGCTGCTACAGGTCACTTTATTAAATTGAATACAAATGTGTTGAACGACCGCTCCCCGAGTTCCCTTGTTTCAGTTTTCTTACCTCCTCGTGCCCTTGCGTCTGGGAACCGGCATCCTTGGCCCGACAGAGAATGAAGGTTGAGGTGGAGACGGATGCGTGAGAAACTGAGGGCACCGGTTCGGTGCCAGTGCCTACGTAAACGCACGCCGGAGCAGGATTCGAGGAATCACCTTTGATGGAGGAGATGGGGAATGGTGCCCCAGTGGGACACGTAGAGTTGGTTTGCGAGCAGAAGTCCGCGACTGAACGCGGGGAAATGATCGTGGCAGATTTCACGGTAGCTTGGTTTGAGTGGACGTCGAAGGAGTCAGTGCCCGTCGAGGCGAACGTTAGGGTGTGATTCAAGAAACCACCAGAGACGCTGGAAACAGAGGAGGGAACCACAGTGGAACTGGCGGAGACGGTTGTGGAGGCTGCTGCGAGGGAGGTGGATGTGAACGTCTGAGAGCTGGCGTCCGCCATTGGACGTGGGGAAATAATCGTGGCGGACCGGACGGCAGTGTGGTCTGAGTCCGAGTTAAACGGGTCAGCGCCAGTCGATACGACCGCTGTAGCGCGATTCGAGGAACCATCAGTGATGGTGGAGACGGGGGAGGGTACCACAGTGGGATAGGAAGAGATGTTGGGGTGAAGTGCGGGGGAGTTTTCAAGGGATGGGGAAGTCTGGGAAGAAGCGTCCACGACTGGGCGCGGTGAGATGACCGTGACGGGCAGGACGGCTCCGTGGTTTGAGTGAGAGTTCAAGGGGTCATTGCCAGCCGAGACGACCGCTGGAGCGCGATTCAAGAAACCAGCGCTGACGGAGCAGGGAGCAACACTGGAGAAGGTCGATTCGGTGGCAGGAACCCGTGTGAGGGCAGTGTCACGGGCTGGGAAAGACTGGGAGCTCGCGTTCACATGGTGACGGAGGGAAGTCACGGCCGTGGTGGGAACGGAGGCATCGCAGGGTGTGTCTAAGGTGATGGGGTCAGTGCCTGTGGTGACGTAGGTTGGAGCGACGGAGGGAATGCTGGTGGAGGCGGCAACGGGAGTGAGGGACGTGGAGACGGGGGCGGAGACAGGAGCGACGGCGATGCCAACTGTGGCTGTGGCGGCCGGCACACCATCTTGAGTGGCTGTAGCGGGAGCGGTAGAGCTGATGACGTTTTCATTCACTACAAACAAGAAATTCTTGCCAAAACCTGAACAGTTTGATACAAATAGATGCTTGTAAAACATCCACATGAAAATATGAACTAAAATAATTTCAATGTAATAAAAGTAGCTATCTGCGGCCATAGCGGTTCTAATGCTCTCAAAATTTCAGATGAGGTAGCTTAGGAGGAATGTTTGCCGGAGATTCGGCAATCATGATGATCTTCAACCCTGCGGAAAGTCACAATAAGACTTATATTTCAGACTCGAGAAAAGTCACGCTTTTTGGCCCTTGGTAGATCACATAATGCAGTGCATTTCAGTCTTTAGAGAGACCACGCTATGACGTGCATTGCAGCTCTTAGAAACACCATGCTATGTCGTGAATTTCAGCCCTTGAAAGACCACACTACGACGTGTATACTATCTCTTAGAAAGACTACATTTTGCCGTGCATTTCAGCCTTTATAAAAACCATACTTTGAAATGCACGTGAGATCTGAGGAGACTCTATGAAATGTAATTCAGTCCCGACGAAGGCTACGATATGAAAGGTGCTTCGCTCTTGAACCCTGAAGAAATTCATGATACGACTGGCGCTTCTGCCCTGAAGAAGGCCAAGAAAGAAGACATCCACAGCAGGCAAAGGCGCCAAGACTAACTGCCTTTTACGAGACTACGAGTAATGGTTAAATACAAATAAGAAAGTTTGAAGGTAGGCATACACGTCAACTCCAAGTAAGGATTCGATTTGGCATGCATGATATTCATGTGGAAAGCAACGTCACAAGAAAATCGTTTAAAGAACATGTCTCACTCACAGATGTTGCTTTCGTGGTCTAAATGCTCTCTTCATGCTGTAGAGATTGTGTTCATAATTCTGAAAAATTTAATAATTATATTTATATTTTTTACAGAACTACATATTGTGAAGAGCCCTAGCGTGTGAGCGTCAGAATCCGTAATGAAAAACCCCTCTCACTGAGTTTCGAGATACGCGTTGCTAACATCGCTTCATCACCGCGGTGTCCAGACCTCTCACTCTCACTGACCACTTGTTATGGTGACATATGAGGAGCGTTGTGTACCAGATTAGACCAACGAACCTTGACTCAGTGCCAGACGGAATGCAAAAGACATCGCCAACACCCCGAAGAATACATTGCGCTGGGCTGTGCAAAATCTTCGGAATCGACTTACTGAATGATTACGCCGAAATGGACACATATTAACTGACTTTTTTTAAAGAGAAGTCTAATTCAATTTTCACTTTACTAGAACACATTTTCGGCATCAAATAAAGTTTTGTATGTTTCCTTCATTTTTTCTATATAATTCAAAATGTCCAGTTTTTTTTCGCCACCAAATATAATTATTGTTAAGGATTACCTTATTCCTTATTAATGACCATGAATTCGGTCCTACGCCTGACTGATTTGATTTGGGGGAACCACCAACAGGGTACATGTAAGTACCGTTGCCTCAGCAACATCGTTAACCGGAAAATTGTAGGTTCGAGACTCGACGGTGGAGGATTTTCGCCGCTAACTACGCACCTGGTTCGAATTCAACAACTATCGACTGGATAATTCAAGCGACCGTCTGCTCTAATCTTTTGGGTTCCATGGCTTCTGCGATCAATATCAGGCATATGCCTGATCAATACACTCGCAAACGGGTCATGCACCACGCGCAATCTTTCCTTCTTCAACCTTGACACCTCCTCTCCCTTTACACACACACACACTTCTGAGCACCAAACGTCAACATTTGTCAGAAGTCCAGTTGAGAACTTTGAGGTTGCTCTGGCTGGGGTGTTGATGGGAGATGGGAGCTGATGTATAGGTCAACGCTGGATATCACGTTCAATCGGAAAACGACCACATCTCGCTTCAAATTGATTAATTAGCTATTCCGTGCGCGCCAAAAGATAATGTCGTTAGTCTCGTAAGTGTAGTGCATGTTTTATCGCGGGACGTGGCGGTGATCTTCCCCCGCTGGATGGAGAGATCCGATGTCAACCTCCATGTCGTTGATTTCCCTAAGCAGGTATCTCCAACCAGCGGGGCACCGTCCCAGTCGAAACAAACT
>BOPP01000158.1:3048141-3059848 GCA_017312745.1 Gryllus bimaculatus | reverse complement strand
ATCAAACGCAAAGCGTCGACTGGTTCTATGGCGTGTGTCGAGTAGACATGTAAGCACTAAGGTGTGTAAGCATGGGGTGTGAGTAGGTCAAGAGGGAGAAAAAAGATCGCGCCGGTCCCGTGTACCCGGTTTGTTAAGGTAATTGCTCCGGCATTTGCCTTGCGTCTCCCGATCGTTAGGAACATTTAAGTGCCGTTATTTGATAACCTCGGTTACCAATTATCTTCCGGGACAAGCGGACTGATACAAACCTGGCTCTGCAGCTATATCGAAAAATCTTCCACAACATTCGGGACTCCGCCTCTACGTCCTACCCCGTGAGAGACACTTGGCAGGACATTAACTGATGGTCTGAGCAAGTTCGCCAGCCAGCCCTCTTCCAGAATAATCAAGTCATACAAAACTAGTAACAAAGTCCGTGCATTGACCGACCCGTCATGTCGATAATACGACCGTTCAGAATCCGGGATCGAAGGCCTCTCCCTCCGTAGCCTCCGGAAGGTTGTACACTTCGGCATCATAGCTCGGGTAGAGGCCCAGTTGGGATGCAAAGTCGCTCTGGAATCCCCTCGAGTCCACGCTCTCCAGCTGGATCCTATCCGCTGAGAAAGGAGCTGAGGTTTGGAAGAAAGTTTCTATCTGATTGAACATTTTCTTTCATAACGTTCTTTCTCTTCGTTTCTCCTTTGCTTTGATTGGGCTCATAATCCCCATCTCCCTTCTCTTTACCCTATCGTTTTCTATTTCGTTGTTGTCTCATATCTACTTCTTGTGCTCAACGTCATCGCATATTCACCTTGTCTTCTGCTGTTTACTACTTCTCTTTTCTTATGATATGGTCCAATATTTCTCAATCTCTTATACTTCTATTACCCTCCTTCTCTTCTCCTTCATGCCTTTGTTTCAAACTTTCTTCTTATTCCATAAATTCGTTGTCTTCATATGCGCTTTCTATACTTTTTTCATTTTTCCACTTCTTTTATTTCTCCATTTTCTATTTCTCTCGTCCAATTTTCATCACTTTGCTCTGCATCATTTTCATATCTCTCACTCTCTGTTTTTTCTCGTATTCTTGTTCTTCCCCATTCTTCCACATATTTCTCTTATATTTTCACCCTGCATTGTTTTTCATTTATAATGTCTTCTGTGGTCGTTATTTTTTTGTCCATGTTTCTATACCCTCTACTTCAATTTTCTGTCTTAGTTTCACTTTTCCTGCGATCTCAACTTCTAATTTTTCTGCTTCCATCATGGTTTCAGATTCTCCTATATTTTCCCCTGATGGTCCATCATCTGTACCAGTATACTTCTGTTTTGTCTTCATTTTCTTCCCTGTCTTCTTTTCCATTCATTCTTGTTCTGTTTCTTCTACGTTTACTTGGACACTTCACAGCCTCGCTTTTCGTCTTTTCTTCTTCTTGTTTCTCTCCTTTCATCTTCTCCGATATTTTTCCCTTTTCCGTTTTGTAAGCCATCTCTTTGAACGGAATCAATGCACTTCGATTAGATTCATCCTGCTTCATGATTATCCTGATGGCATTCTCTTCTATAAACGTTGACCACTGGTTCGTTTTAAATGCTTCACTGAAGACTTTTGTTGTGATTTCTGTTGATTCAGTAAAACGTTACTATCATTCACTGCGTTGTTTTCTATGGAGATTCGACTAAGATGAGCGTCCAAGAGATTCTTTTAATTACTTGTAATGTTCTTGTAATGAGAGAAAAGGCTGAAGATGGAAGAGCATGAGGACTGTTCGACACATAGCCTCGCGAGCCTTCACACATTCGCCTCCTCTTCTTCGTTTCCCTTCTTGACCTCGCTCCAGTTCCTAATACTTCCTCTTCTTTCACTTTCCCCTCCCACGATTTCCCCTAGGTGTCCTGTAACACTTATCGTTTCTGTAGTAATTTGCTTTCCTTTGTGCCTGCTTCTCACGTGTCTCTATCCACACTTTTCTTCTTGCGCGAGTTAAGGTAAACACCAGCTTCTTAAGAGAAATCATCTTGACCATTTAAAGAATCAATAGTCCATTTCTGATTTGGTGTCTGTATAGTTTCCAATTATCTAAGAGCGCGTGCATGGCCTTTAATATTACACTTAAAGAACTTCTCTGATGAAACATTTCTTTCAAATAAACGTTCTTCTCTTCGTTCTCCTTTCCTTGTGTGGCTCACTTCCCCCTCCTCTTCGTCTTTACCCTATTTCTTTTCTATTTTTGTATTGTCTCAATCTACTTCTTGGTCTTCAACGTCATCACATTCTCACCTTGTCTCCTGCTGTTACTACTTCTCTTTTTTCTGAAGATATGGCCATTTTCTCATCTCTTTTACTTTCTATTACTCTATCTCTTCTCCTTCAATTCCCTTTGTTCAAACTTTCCTCTTTCTTCATATTCCATAAATTTTGTTTATATCCTTCTAATCGTTTTTCATTTTCATTCATTTATTTCTCCATTTTCTATTTCTCTCGTCCCCAATTTTCATCAGTTTTCTCTGCATCATTTCCAATTTCCTCACTCTCTGTTTTTTCTCGTATTCTTTGTTCTTCTTCCTCTCTTCCACATATTTCTCTTATATTTTCATCCTGCATTGCTTTTTCATAAAATTCTCTCTGGTTTCGTTTATTTTTGGCCATGTTCGATACCTTCTACTTCAATTCTTGTGTTAGTTTCACTTCACTTGACCTTCAACTTCTAATTTTTCTGCTTCATCATGGTTTCAGATTCTCCTATATTTTCCCCTATGTGTTCCATATCTGTTACCATATTACGTCTGTTATTGTCTTCATTTCTTCCCTTCTCTTCTTTGCCATTCAGTACTTTCTGTTTCTTCTACGTTTACTTGGACACTTTCACAGCCTCGCTTTTCGTCCTTTTTCTTCTTCTTGTTCTTCTTCTCTTTTCATCTTCTCGATGATTTTTCCTTTTCCTTTTTGCTAAAGCAGCTCTCTTGAACCGGATCCAATGCACTTCGAGTTACTTTCATCCTGCGCATGATTATCCTGATGGCATTCTCTTCTATAAACGTGGCCACTGGTTCTTTGTTTAAAAGCTCTCACTTGAAGACATGTGTGTTGATTCTTGTGTATTCAGTAAAACGTTACTATCATTCCTGCGTTGTTTTCATTGAAGATTCGACTAGAGATGAGCGTGCCGAAGATTCTTTTAATGTACTTGTAACTGTTCTGCAATGAGAAGAAGAGGCTGAAGGTGGAAAGCAATGAGGACTGTTCGACACATGCCTCGCGAGCCTTCACACATTCGCCCTCCTCTTCTCGTTTCCCCTTCTTGACCTCGCTCCAGTTCCTAATACTTCGCCTCTTTCACTTCCCCTCTCCATGATTTCCCCTAGGTGTCCTGTAACACTATCGTTTTCTGTAGTATTTTTGCCTTTGTCTGCTTCTTCACGTGTCTTACATCCACACTTTTCTCTACGCGAGTTAAGTAGTAACACCAGCTTCTTAAGAGAATCATCTTGACCGATTTAAAGCATCAATGTAGGGCCCTGTAACATTAATTTGTGTGTATAGTTTCAAATTATCTAAGACGCTTGCATGCCGTTTAATGTTATACTTAAAAGAAATTTCTTTCTGATGAAACATTTCTTTCATAAATCGTTCTTTCTCTTCGTTTCTCCCTTGCTTTGTGGCTCACTTCCCCATCCTCTTCGTCTTTATCTATTTCGTTTTCTATTTGTTTGTTTCTCAATATCTACTTCTTGGTCTTCACGTCTATCGCATTTCACCCTGTCCCTGCTGTTACTACTTCTCTTTTTCTGATATGGTCCATTTTCTCATCTCTTATACTTTCTATTACTCTATCTCTTCTCCTTTTCATTTCCTTTGTTTCAACTTTTCTTCTTCATATTCCATAAATTCTTGTTTATATCCTTCTACTTTTTCGTTTTCACTTCTTTTATTTCTCCATTTCTATTCATCTCGTCCAATTTTCATCACTTTTCTCTGCATCATTTTCATATTCTCCTTCACTCTCTGTTTTTCTCGTTTTCTTGTTCTTCTTCCTCTCTTCCACATATTCTCTTATTTTTACCCTGCATTGCTTTTTCATTTATAATGTCTTCTGTGGTTTCGGTTTATTTTGTGGCCATGTTCCATACCTTCTACCTTCAATTTCTTGTGTTGTTTCACTTCACTGTGACCTTCAACTTCTAATTTCTGCTTCATCATGGTTTTCAGTCTCCTATATTTTCCCTATGTGTCCATCATCTGTACCATATACTTCTGTTGTGTCTTCATTTCTTCCATGTCTTCTTTGCCATTCATTATCTTGTTCTGTTTCTTCTACGTTTACTTGGACACTTTTCACAGCTCCTTTTCGTCTTTTTCTTCTTCTTTTCTTCTTCTCTTTCATCTTCTCCCATGTTTTTCCCTTTTCCGTTTTGTAAGCAGTCTCTTTGAACGGAATCACATGCACTTCGATTAGATTCATCCTGCTCATATATCCTGATGGACATTCTCTTCTAAAACGTTGACCACGGTTCTTTTTAAAGCTCACTTGAAACATGTGTTTGAGTTCTTGTTGATTCAGTAAAACGTTACTATCATCACTGCGTTGTTTTCATTGGAAGATCGACTAGAGATGAGCGTGCCGAAGATTCTTTTAAATGTACTTTAATTCTATTAATGAGAAGAAGAGGCTGAAGGGTGGAAGAGCATGATACTGTTCGACAACATGCCGCCGAGCCTTCACACATTCGCCCTCCTCTCTTCGTTTCCCCTTCTTGACCCTCGCTCCATTCCTAATACTTCGTCTTCTTTCACTTCCCCCTCTCATGATTTCCCCTAGGTGTCCTTTAACACTATCGTCTTTCTTTAGTATTTTTGCCTTTTCTAGCTTCTCACGTGTCTTACTTCCACACTTTTCTTCTCGCGAGTTAAGAGTAAACACCAGCTTCTAGAATCATCTGACCATTTAAAGAATCTTAATAGGTCTATACATTAATTGTTGTATAAGTTTCAATTAATCAAAGAGCGTTTGAAGCTAATTAATGCTATACTTACACGAAATTCTTCTGATGAAAACCTTTTTTCATAACTTTACTTTCTCTTCGTTTCTCCTTTCCTTCTGTTGGTGCCATCAAAATTCCCCTTCCTCTTTCGTCTTATATCTATTTTCGTTTTTCTATTTTTGTTTGTTATCACTCTATTATCTACTTTGTGGTTTCTCAACCGTCATCGCATATTCCACCCCTTGTCTCCTGCTGTTTACTACTTCTCTTTTTCTTATGGGTCCCATTTTCTCATCTTCTTTAATATATACTTTCTATAGAGCGCTTGCATGCCGTTTAATGTTACACTTAAAGAAATTTCTTCTGATGAAACATTTCTTTCATAACTTTCTTTCTCCTCGTTTCTCCTTTCCTTCTGTTGGCTCACATCCCCCTCCTCTTCGTCTTTACCTATTTCGTTTTCTATTTTTGTTTGTTTCTCGATACCTTCTACTTCAATTTCTTGTATTAGTTTCACTTCTTTGTGAACATCCACTTCTAATTTTTCTGCCTCTTCATTATTTTCAGATTGTCCTATATTTTCCCCTATGTGTCCATCATCTCTAACTTCTGTTATGTATTCATTTTCTTCTCTGTCTTCTTTGCCATTCATTACTTGTTCTGTTTCTTCTACGTTTACTTGGACGCTTTCACAGCCTCGCTTTTCTTCTTTTTCTTCTTCTTGTTCTTCTTCTCTTTCATCTTCTCCGATATTTTTCCCTTTTTCGTTTTGTAAGCAGTCTCTTTGAACGGAATCAATGCACTTCGAGTTAGATTCATCCTGCGCATGATTATCCTGATGGGCATTCTCTTCTAAAACGTTGACCACTGGTTCGTTTAAATGCTCACTTGAAGACATTTGTTTGAGTTCTTGTTGATTCAGTAAAACGTTACTATCATTCACTGCGTTGCTTTCATTGGAAGATTCGACGTGAGATGAGCGTGCCGAAGATTCTTTAAATGTACCTCTTTCCAGTTGCTCGGGTCGCTCTTTCAAGTTTTCTACTCTTGTTTTCTGCTCATTGCTGTGTTCCATACACATTCGAGTTTTTTGCAGCATATTGTCATTTCGAGAATCATGTGAAGCTGGTCTTGTTTCTATTTCTTGTACTTTCTTTTCAGAACTTTCAAGACAAGACACTCGATCCCAAACTGTTTGCAAAGAACTGATCATCACCCCTATGTCGGTTATCTGGCGATTCTGTTCTCCTTCAATTGCGATCAATCTTCTATGGAGTATTTCAAGATTCTTTTTCAAATTGCATTCTTCCTTGTTGGTAATTCCTTCCCTGGCAGTCTCTGAGCTCCGGCAGTTAGCCGCTGTTAGTGATGTTTCATCCTTCTTAGATTCAGCTGCTTCATTATTAACAGTTCTAGACTTTCTCTGTTTTCTCTTGGAGCCAGATTTTCTGAAAAGAGCACAAAATCACTGTGTATTATGTATTGAAGTTGAGATACAATAATTTTTCAGTGTTTATCCTTTTATTTTAATTTTCCGAACAGATAAATGGCTGATGCACAGTCCGCAAAACTTACAATACGTAAATAAATAAATAAATAGTAATTATATGACACCTAAGAAAGATCATTTTAATTTCAAGTATTTTGAGGGGCATTCCATGAATTACGTAACGCAAATTTAGAGTATTGTGAATGTCTCCTCTTCCCCTAAGGCACGTGTTACGCGCGCTTGATCCTCACTAAACAATTACGTAATGCTTACGAAACCCCCTTACATTTTCAAGAAGTGAGCATACATTATATAACAGTAAAAGAATTTGCATTAATTTTATGTGTATTACATGCACAAATTTGTAAAAAAATATGATCAGAATTAGCTGGCGATGCTCTCTGCACCTAACAATAAGATGGGACAATTTTTGAGTCAAGGAAGGACTCAAGCAAGGCAGGAAGGACTCATGTCAAGGAAGGAAATTTCAGATAAGCTGTACCTATCCCGTCGTGAATGACGCATAGCGAGACTCAATTGCACTCATTTAATTGGATTATAAAATACATTTTAGATCAGTTTTCAATATTTTCTTTATAATCTAACAGATTCAATCAATATACAATTATTGAAAATGTTATTTTTAATTTTAATAATTTACACATCATACATCCTTTTTTGATTAACATTTTTAGTGTAATTATATAATATTTTAAGGTTTATACTCGTATAAACTGAATAATGGGAATAATTTCAGCATTTCTTAAAAAATGAATATTAGTGTTAAACTTTTCCCTCCTCTCCTGTGTAGCGCAACCTAACGCGTTGTCATTCCTTCTCCTTCCTTTTTAGCGTTACGTAATTTATGAACTACTCCTGTTGATGTTTATGTAAAGAAAAAATACGTTATCACAAAATAAATACGTTTTTAGAATAATAAAAAATGGAAAAGATATGACTGCAGGATTACATAAGTGGAAAAGTAAGAGAGAAAATTATTGAAAGGTGACACTAATTTGAAAAGCGTCCAAATTAGATCACGTTCAAAGAATTTAAAATATTCCTAATTTTAAATTTTTACCCTCTTATAGAGTTTGGTCACTTTAACGTGACCACTGCCTATGTTCGACGTAAAGCGTTCTCATATCCCTCACACACGGCAGGTGGCAGCACTGATAGTGAAGGGTATATAAAGCGTGTCTGGTGGAAGCGGAAAACTGCAGTAGTTGTCGCAATACCAAAACGGAGCGATTTATCGGACGCACAAACGGGCACGAACATTGGCTTTCGTGCGGAGGCATTTCCGAAACGGAAAAGTTGATAGAGTGTTCGCGTGCCGCCGTGATTAAACGATACGGTTCATGGCAAGATGGCGATATTAAAAACCGGCGCCGAGACAACTGAGGCGCACCGCGGGTCGTAGGTGACAAGAGAGAACGTCGGCTGCGGAGATGAGTAAGAGCGGATAGACATGCAGAGCCACTGACCGCCCAGGTGAACCACAGGGTTATCAACAGCGTCTCAACAACCGTTTAGCGAACGTTGCTGCGTCTGGGCCTCCGCACTAGGCTCCTGCACCCACGTTGAATGCTGTGCATCGGCGACTTAAGGCTGAAATTTTCACATCAATACCGCAACTGGGCGCAACTGGAACAGGTGGCCTTTTCAGATGAATCACTTTTTCAGCTCCATCAGACAGATAGTCGTTGGCGCTTACGGCGTGAAACTTGGGAACGAAAAAACACTGCCACAATCACCGAACGGGTTCAGGCTGGAGGAGGGATCATGGTTGTCTGGAGGGATCATGGAATGTTTTGGTGTCTCAGTGATCTCAAAATTATGGGGCGCACAATGGATCAACAGACGTATGCATCAATTTTTGGAGACCATGTCCACCCCTATAAGCAGATCATGTTTCCTCGGCATGACAGCATCTACCAGCAAGGCAATGCAACGTGTCATACAGCTCGCAGTGCACGTGTGTGGTTCGAAGAGCATCAGGATGAGTTTACAGTACTCCCATGGTCACCAAACTCCCCAGATTGAAACCCAATCGAGAATATGTGGGACTATCTCTATCAGGCAGTTCGCGCCATGGATCCGCAACCTAGCAACCATGCAACCTAGCTCAGGTGGCCCTGGAGTCGGCATGGCTCCGCATACCTGTCGGTACTATTCAGAACCAAATTGACTCTCCTCCTGTACGTCTGGCAGTGGTCACCGCTTCAAATTAGGTTTATTAAAGACTTTGACGGATGGTCCCATTAATCTGTCTGGTCTGTGTAATAACTGTTATGTAGTTCGTAATTTCTAAATTTAAAACGTTAGACCTTTTTTAAGTGAAATAATAAATGAGAGTATCATCTCAGCCTAACCGTCACCACTTCAAATTAGGGTTATTAAAGACTTTGACGGGTGGTCACATTAATGTGTCTGGTTTGTGTAATAACTGTTATGTAGACTGACGTGGGAGAGAATATGGTTTAAGAGACGGATGTTAGGTTTTTAGTCGGTGACCTAGTTGGGAGTTCGACAGCACCAGCTTCATTGGTATCCATAAAGGATTTTCCTCCTTCTTAAAATAACAATAATAATAATAATAATAATAATAATAATAATAATAATAGGATTAATTCTCCCAACACTATTAATAAAAATCACTTTAATATAGTGAACCTCTGATACAGTTAACCACACTGCATAACAGTTTCTATACAATTAGATACTATACTGATTATCAAAAAGAAAAATAATGTTTATTTTAACATAACAGTGATATATAATGAATTAGTTTACGTTCGTATTGTATATTTTTTTAAAAGACTTAATATTTTTGCAAGAAATAACGGACTTTCGGGTCCATGACCCTCAGCCCGATCAGTTTTTTGTTTAGTTTCCCTGGTCCATTGAGCAAATGCTGAAATGGCCCCTTGTTTTGCTTCCGGATGTAAATGTAGCTTCACTATGCGCACGTTTTGTTGAACTCTGCTTTTGCTTGTAATGGTAAGAGTAGGGGTAAGGGCGAGTTGCTATTTTGTGCAGAAAAATCATACCTGCAATTCGTGTACCGATGCAAATAAGTTTTCTATAACTCAGAAACGAAAATGTGTGAAACGAAACGAAATGTCTGAAACGAAACGAACTGATTTTTACATTAAAAGTACGGTTTGCATTGCTTTTATTTCTTAGTATTCTTCAGCGTAGATGTAAGCAAACTAGATAGTTATTACTGATTATTTCTATGACTTACTGACATGAAACATTATAAAAAAGAACTAAATTTCTCAATTGCATTCAAAACTTTCTTAGTTTTCCCGATCTTGATGAGACAACTTTGTAATTTGACACAAATTGACATTCTTTATAGTTCGTGAAGATAACCAATCTCATTCATGAGATTGATGCTACTTCATTATGCTTCGGATTTATCCAAAATACATTATTTTAGAATTAATTTATAAATGAACTTTGAAGATCACCGCGCAAAAAGATTATTGAATTCTTAAATTTCAACACGACGAAGAAAATGCGTTTTATTGAATATAAAAAAATGAACAAAAATTGATGATGAATTGAATTGATGTAAATGCAACGTAATTTTTGAGGTCTAACTTCTTTGTTTCTAACACGTGATTATTTCGAACCATTAAAATTTCAAATAATGTCCCTCATTTATTTCAGCAATAGCGCATGCCGCCATCGGTCCTTCACTACGATGATTCTATTTTTGCATTTTTCAAACGAATCCATATTTTTCCAACCTATCGGTTTGCTTCAGCAACTTCTCATTAAACATAAAACCAACACACTTTCCAATTTCTATAATTCACCCAAAGAAACAGAATCCATTATGTAGATATATGAAACTAGTGTAAGTGTTCTTAAGTTCTTAGGAGTCTTGAAGAGAAACTTTCCAGAAATACTTGAAGAATTACACCAAGAGAAAAAGTTTAATTACCTCACACGTAGTCTGTCCATGACCGTCGCGGTGTAAGCATCGTCCCTTGGCGCTCCTAGCTAAGCAGCAGGTAGTTTCATTCGCAGGTAGTCACCGTTACAGCTTTCACACTCAACGACTGCTTGACGCTGTAGAAGCCTACAAAAAAAAATATATATTTTTTGCCTTACTCTGCCGCTCAGTGAAACTGTATTAATCTCTATATTCTAGAATTAATTCGTATTATTAAATTTTAAGATCTGCTTTATTGCACTATTCCACTCCTTGTCCCATTTCTCCACAAAGCATCTCTCCTATTTCCTTTTCCTGTTCATCTGATTTTCTCTGTATAATTTTTTCTCTTAAGATGACGAAGAGCAACAAGAATTCATCTAGTGCCAATATTGATCTTGAAATTAAAATTGCGGCGCAAGTGACAGAGGCACTGGATAAGGCAGTAACATCGCCTCTTAAGCTCTTTGGCATCTGTGCTCACTGCATTAGTAGCAAAGCAACTAGAAGATTCGATGAATTTTAGTAATAATCTTGTGACATCTTTAGAAAAGAAATTGGCTGAACGTGATTACGAGATTTCATTTCTAAAATCTCAGTTATAAGAAAGGACAGATCAGCTCGAGATGTATTCACGCCGAAACTGCTTGCGAATATTCGGCGTTGAAGAAACTGAATCTGAAGACATTGTCAAGCTGGTCATCGAAAATGTTGCAAAAAAGATAAGTGTTAGTCTAAACCTACAAGATATTGATAGAAATCATCGGGTAGGTCGTAAAATAACTGGAAAAAACAGACCTATCATTGTTAAATTTGTCAGTTACAGGAAACGGAACGAAATGTTCCGCTCAAAACGGCTGCTCAAGCATTCTGGGATAAAGATTCGCGAGGACCTCACGAAATCGCGCCTGGTTTTGCTACAAGCTGCCATCGAGAAGTTTGGTCTCAGGAATGTGTGGACAGAAGATGGCAACATCGTTATTAAACACGGTAACGGTCGTGCCCGGGTGCAAACCAGGGCCCAGCTAGAGGCACTTAATCCGTAGCGTAGGAGCGCCCCCACCCTTCCACCCCCACTCTACACCTCCCCGACACAACAACGTACGGATTTTTTCCGAGAACTTTCCTTCCCTTCTTCTTCTTCTCCGAACATTGCCTCTGCAAATTCTCTGTAAATGCTACCTACTTTCTTCCCTGCACATCCTGTAAACCTGTTACCTGTGGGTGGCCGGAACCTCTCCCCGACCGTCCAAGCGTCTGGCACTATAAATGAGCCTAATCCTCGCTCCCTCTCTCTGCAC
>BOPP01000158.1:3023553-3042078 GCA_017312745.1 Gryllus bimaculatus | reverse complement strand
TCTTTGATATATCTATTTTACCTGGTATTGTGTCCGATAATGTGTTATGCAAAAATTCTGCAATAACTGGCTTCAAAATTGTAAAATTTATTAAACTAATTATAAGCTATGGTGCAGGTGTCTCGATGTGTGAAGTTTGAAGCCAGTTTCTCGTAAATTTGTTTTTTTAATATAGTATATATCATTTTTTAATATAATATATTTTATTAAGGAACATTTTCTCAACTTCTAATTGTGATAGGAAAATTTTCAGGATTTATTTGCCATGTTGTTGTAACCGCCATGTTGCATGGAGAGCGAGAAGGGTTGGGAATCATTTTAAAAGTGGTACAAAGTGATTATTTCCAACAGTAGCCAACAAAAAAATAACACGATGAAGGTGCACAATATGCAGTATTAAAAAGAAATGCTAATAAATATGTTTAAATGTCTCGTAACGATGTGATAATTTTGATATCTGATTGCATTTAAATTTCCCGCTAATGTTGTGACACCAACCAGTACCTGAAGCTCACTGGCTGAAGTCGTATAAGATGAGCGAGACTCACCTCTCCGGCTCCGAGATCGGACTGGTCTGCTGAACCGACTCCTCGACGGGAAGCTCTGACTCATGGGCTCCCTGCGGAGAATATTTCTAAATAATGACCATGTATATCCTACAACTCCACATTCAGCCTCCTCATTGGTCAGAATCTTACTGCTGCTGCAAGTAGTTGGCATGGTAAACACGCGAGTATAAACGATTCGTTGAGGATTGGCATGAGTTGGAAGACTCGCCTAAGTAAAGTGCTTTCTGGAGAACAAGTGTTTTTATTCACTAATTACCACGGTGTAAGAAATAATTTTAACTTAGTGCTATCATAGTTTAACATTCATCCTGATGCTATTCACCCATCCAACATTCACATCAATGCTTTATGTTATTCGAGAAAGTAGTTTGCTTGCAAAATTAAAAAGAAATAGTATTGTTAAATATTATTACATTCAAAGAATTAGTTAATATTTCCGCAGTGTTAATCATAAATATGTATAACAGCCGAGGGTATGACTTAATAAAATATATTATTATTAAATAATTTATCTTGCAATATTTGGAGGAAAGCGTTTAAAGACTGTCACAAGCAACTTATTCCAGACCGTAACAGATGAAATTTTCAATTCTTTGTTTCAAAAAGTGAAGCAGGTGTCGCTGGAAAAGCTGCACAGAAACGTTGTGTAACAAGCAGTCTGAAACAATAACTTATCTCTGAACAATTGATTGGAACAAGGTAATTTGAAGTAGAGAACAAAAGGACGCAGGGTGGCCTGGGAGTTATTGCAATGAAATCTTTACACTTCATTTTTGTTTCGTTCGGGTGGGATGGACGACTGAGTAAACACTTGAAACCAAACTTTATTGTAAACCAAAAACTGAACCACATTATCAGTCATACAAGTTCTGCCAGTCCTGAGGTGCTCCAGCCGCATATCCGCAGCAGTGCCTCTGTTGCTGCCGCGTGTGTGTGTGTGTGTGTGAATGTCTATATCCGCCGTGACACATCGTAGAGCCATGCGTGGTGCAAGTCACCAATTTGCTCTCCCCGTAGCTTGGCCTCTAGCTCCGGCCAGCCTGCGTTCTATCTGCACGGCAATCGGCCCGGGCGAGGCCGGTTAAAAAATTTCGGCTTGAGATCCGTTAAAAATCGTCGTTTTTGCCGCAGAATTGCATAACTTTCTCTATTATTTAATCAAAATAAATTTCATGGAAATCTAATTTCTTTTTGACAGTTTATGAATGAGCATGAATGTCGTTGTAGAACATGGGATAACTTCTTGCACTCATATTTTTTAGTAAACACTAGTTTTATTGCATATATATGTTAACGTACATTCATATTTGAACACATCTAAATAAATAAAACAAAGTCGGGTTAGTTATGCCGTTTATGTCTCAAGAACGGTTAAACCCATTTTAATTATGTGTGATTTGCTGAATTCATCTCCGCCCCGATTGGCAGAATAACTATTAGAATATCGGAAAATTTCACAAAACAAAAAACAAAACAAAATATTCACGCCAAATACAACCCACAAAACCCGGCAGAATTTTCTTACTTTAATAAATAACTCCTAAATGAAGCGTTCTAGAGCATTAAAAACTGAAAATTGGTAGTCATAGGTTTCAAAGAATCCTTTCTCACACCGTAAATCTGCGAAAATCGATTTTGAGATTTCAAAGGCTTTGGAATCCTAATCCGGGAAAGCTTGTGCCATTGTGTAGCACCTGTAGTTATAAAATATAAATTTGAAGCTAACTACCATTTGTAAACAAAATTGTTTCTTAGATGGCATACATAAAACCGTAACATGAAATCGATATTCTGACTACCATCCGAATGTTTACAATCTTCTACTCGTTTCTTTCATCATTTTTAAAGTAGATATTCTTAAACGGTTACTTTAAAAATAGGTAAGTAATTTACCTTATAACAAATAGCAGGCACCTTGCCTAAAAGTTATTTTAAATATTTTTAAGGCCTCTAAAAATATTGTACGAGTATTACAATTGAGCAGGCAGTAAATAAAAGTTTTTAAAAAATCCAAATTAACCACGCTTCCTTTAACCATTATAATACTGTTACAAAAAATAGGTTATGTAACTCACTTATAATGTACTTTTTGTACTCATAATAATTACTAAACTCACTTTTAACGTCATCCGGTATTATCTTCTTATTCTTATAAAAGCGCCCACATTGTAAACTATTTGTTACTATGTTTACTACAGTCCGAGTTTTAAATGAAACAACAAAATCAAAAATAACAACTCTTAATACAAAAATATACGAACCTAAATGAAAGGAATCCAGATGAAGTATTTCGATCAGGACGGTTGCAGAGACTATCTTGATGTGTCGCCAAACCAGCAGAGCGTGCTGATAAAAGGGATTGATAAAATATGATTCAGTTATCAGGTTTTACAAAATCAGCACCGACTGGTCACAAAACATGGATTCTGGCTACACCACGTGTTAGAAGGTTTTGTTTTCTTAATTTAGTATACGGATTTATTTGATTTTTTGTTACCAGGGCCTTGTAATAAGAATTTTGGGGCCGAAAATTCTCCGTTTTTTCGCTCACGGTAGCGGTAGCGACAAGTAAAAATTGCTAGCCTTCAGGGAATATCAGATTTGAATGAAATGACTCGGGAGCTAATGTTTGTGAATTACGACTGATTGTGGGAACATGATTAATCCGTAAGAAAAGCAGTTATAATTGTCAAATTTGTGTTGATATTTACTTGAAAATATTTAGTTTTTGTAATAAAAAAACGATGAATTTTGCAATAATTATGTCTGAGATGTGTTAATTCGGAGAGAAATTGTGATATAAATTGTTAAATTTCTCAAGAGATTCGAATACGATGTAGTTTTAAAATGCGTTGGCAGTTAGTAACGATGTACATTTTTTGAAATAAAGAGTATTTTTTCCATAATTTTCGCTTGAAATATACGCAGATTTTTTTCTTAAAAACCGCTTTAAATTTATTTCTTTAAATTTTCTCCACTTACGTTGCAAGGAAAGGTAAAAATATGGTTCTACTCCCATTTTCGGATATTGCTAGGATTTTCGAAAATTGCACAAAAATATAAAACTAAAAAATTGAAGATCAAGATTTTTGTGTCAGACAAAGTTAAAAATAGCTCTTTAAAAAAGGTATTGTATAATGTTTTGTAGTTCATGTGAAATTTGGACTTGAAATTTACGCAAACTTTACAGAGATTTTTTCTTAAAACCCGTTCCAAGTTTTTTCATTAAATTTTCTCTACACATGTAATAAGGGACAGTAAAATATATGGTGTTCATATCACTTTGTGTGGTACTTGGTATTGCTCAGCTCAATTACAAAATCGCAAAAATTCAAAACTACAAAATTGAAGAAAGATTTTTTCTTCAGACAAAGTCTTGTATACAAACTTAGCTCTTTAAAAGTCATGTACATTTTTTTTGCAAAAATTAATTGTTTTCGCTTATTTTATGTTTGAAATTAATAAAACATTGGAGTCGTTTTGTACCACTAGTTACTTTCGCGGATATACGTTTTATTGAGAAAGCTATGTAATGCTACGAAAATTGATTGCGAGATTTCAAATGCTTCGGAATCCTCTGATAACGAACTTTTTTTTTCTTTCAAAATGTACGTCTGCCCATCCAACCGTCTGCCTGCCCGTCCGTTTGCGAAAATCGATTTCGAGATTTCAAAAATATTGGAGTTCTCTGATGACGAAAATAAAATGTTTTTTTCAAAACGTCCATCTGTCTGTCTTTCCGTCCATCTGCCCGTCCGTCCACTGTGAACATCTCTGGCGCGTAAACCATACGTACAAATATTTTCAAAATGGATATTCTTCGGTAGATCGGGCTCCACTCGAGGCGCTGTGATTATGAATAACTTTTTTTAAAATGTGTGGATACTTTACATAAAGACACGATAACAGATTCAAAATTTTCTTAAAAACGACTCCAAATATCTACTTTTAATATCTTGTAAGAATAAAATGAAATACACTCGTAAATGTCTCATAGGTTCGATTTTCAGCGTTAATTCTAAAATTTCAAAAATTTCAAAATTTTGAATTTTTTGGCGTCTTCCTGCAACTACATAATTAAGGATAGAGATATTTTTTCAAATGAAATTTGTTGTCCATTATTCATTCTATTATTATGGACGTGTACATTTTTTGAAACTTTTGTAGTTTTCGCGCAATATTACGCGCAGTATCAGCAATATTAAAATATTACAAAACAATATTTTATTGAAAACTGTTATACAATTTTTCATTAAACGTTTGGTACGGATTGTGCAATACTTTATAAGATGACATACATGTTTTTTTGCTATATTTTTTTTGTTTCTGCAAATATTACAAACATTCAAACGCCATTTTCTCAAAAATGGCAACATTTTTTTCTTCAAACTTTTCGTACGGATAGTGTTAATTACACTCTTTAAGATGACATAGAATTAATTTATCTGCATTCTTGTTTATTTAAAAAAATACACAAATATAACGTTTCAGATATATCTCTCACCCCGTTAAAATGCATAATTGCAGCGATTCGAATACATTATTGCATTTGTGAGTAAAAGTTTGTCAAAAACCGTGAATGAAGTTTTTTCGAATACAAAAGATTACTGTGCAAAAGTTTCAAATATCTCATTTACACTAGTATGGCCCAATTTTTAATACAAATTTTCATATGTATACTTATTTAATATTATATAAGTAATATTTTAAATTTACTATTAGGAAACAAAGAAATTGTGAAAATTTCAGAAAAAAAGTATTTAGTGCCGCAAGAGATGGCAGCCGCCAAGAGGGTGCGGCAAGATCGTAAAGCTAGAAAATTAGAAGACATTTGTAGTTCATGGAAGTTTGTGCCATTCTGTAGCAGCACTTGTTTCCGCAATAAAATTATAATCAATTAAAGGTCTTACTAATTAATTCAAGAAATCATTTAAAAACGAAAACGTGAATATAAAAGATGAAGGCTATGGACATAGTTCGAAATAAAAAGAGAATTATTTGCCATTTTAATTTATTAAGGAAAGAAATGTACATAAATTTATATGCTCGTACAAATCATTTAATCTAAATGTACTTCTTAATCTTGTAAAATATCGTACTTTGAATGATGGATTCGTATTTTATACACATATCTCACTAATCATACAATAACTGCCAAACTTAGAAGTCATTGAAAAAATACATTCACTTTGAAGTGTGAGTCTTTTTTATCGCTGTAACAAAAGCGAATAAGAAGATGAAGGTAGTTGATATTAAGTAAAAATTCCTTTATGATACTTCACATTTTTAATAGAATTTACCTACTTTTATTTAATTTGGTAGTGCAAAGTAGGTTGTTCCGACTGGTATATTTATCTCGGTAAGTGGTGTGTGTGTGTGTTACAAGAAGGTTTCAAACAAGGCAATGATTAATACAAAACTTATGTGAACGATTTTTTGTGACGCCTTGTAACAAGACAGTACTATAAGTAAGTAAACAAGAATAACAAACAGGCGTTTTTATACTAATAAAATTGATGTCATTCTGTATAATGAAATTATACAGAATTACTTGCATTCTTGTGCTCTACAACTAAAATATGAATCCCATTATTTAAAAAAAATGACAAAAATATTTTATATGAGTTGATAAACACCAATTTATTTTCAAGAGTGAAATTTTTCGTTCATCGTAAAATTACTCAGTTTTAAACATTCGATTCACGCATTATAACTGATAGCCTGCAACAGGAATAATGCTCCTTAACGTAACCACACAAATTTGTGTACCAAAAAGTAACATGAGCACTGTTCAAGAATAATAAATAAAATGCTCTCTTATAACAACTTCAAAAATTAAATATTTTAACGAGAACAGAATTCATGAATATCGCTGTAAAGTAGAATAGTATATTGGGATACTCGATACAACAAGTCTTGATGTATGAAGAACAGAAAACAACAACTTGATGTTCCGTAATAAAAGTCGTGGATAGGAAATATTTAGTGGAGAGCGGCCACTTTCTGGGAGCCTTGCTGTTTCATAACTTCATCTGTGTCATAAGCAGGAGTCGTATTCTGATGACCGAAACATTCTTTGAAAATAACTTACAAAATGACTTGAAATAAGAGGAAAGTGACCTACAATATTACTTAAAAATAAGGGAGAAATTACCTAATGTTTTTAAAAATACTCAAAAATTTATAAGAATATGTTTATTTTATGAATTCTACAATTTTAAATAAAATGTATTTATATGAAATTATATTTAATATAAGTCCTTATTTTAGGAGGAAATGTAATCCTTAGCTTCGGTCTTCCAACTGTCAGTTTTGAAAGTTTGAGGAAGTTACCGAAGATCCGTATAATTTTGAGTTCGAAAAACAGAGTGCACTGTATTAGTGAATTTCGTCATGAACTGATGATAGAATTAAAAAAGTTGTTTAAGTGTGTGATTGTAAATCCATGAAATATTTACTAACAAAAAATACGAAAAAGAAATTAAATACATACAAAGCGACGAATGAGGCAGAGGCCCAGACCAATTATTGAAACATTTGAAAAAAAGACAATCATTGACAAAAAATACCCAATAACTATAGCTTTCTATCACCTATATTTCGTGCTAAACGTTCATTGAGAAGATAGCTACGTTAATTACTATCCTTTAGTGAAGATAACGCCACATTAGAGTCCAAGCCCTGGCCATAAGCATATGAGTATTCAGTTGGGATGCGAGTTAGGAAATTAGGTGAAATAACAAAATAAAATATTTTTATTTTTCAGTCAAAATCGAGACTGTTTCATTGTTCTTAGACTTTACTCGAGATCTTGGGTATCTACCAAAACTATAAACTCCTCTCAGATGTGCGGAGACTGCGTAGTTTCCGTCAATTTATGGCTATGTTCGAAATTAAATTAGTAATTTGGAGTCCTACTACGTGGGACACTTTGTGCAAGGAGAGAGCCAGGGGCGGGTCCCCCCAGAAAATTTTTAAATGAGCCCCGAAACATTACTGAATAAATTATTCTACTTCCTCAAATATGTTCAATCTCTGGTGTCCCTCTTTTAAACCTTACAAATTGGGAAATTCTTATTGTACATTTGAGGAAGTGGCATCTAGCAAACGTGAAAAATTTAACTAACTGTATTTAATAATTAAAAGGGGGCCGGAAAAATAGTTGCCCTTTTTTTGGTCTAGACTGCTTACTCCTATGCGAGTGGAAGAAGTTAGCTGTACTATTGTACTAACAATCAATGGAAAATTATCATCCTTAATATGAGACAATCTGCGAAGTAATTATCAATCTAGCAACAATAAATTAATGAGGGTTTGTGTCAACGAACTCTTGTAAACTGTACCTCTAACCGTCATAATCGACACTTCCACATGCCCTAGAAAATTGTAATGTTTATTCTGAAATACTCTCTTTACGCTTAATAGTGCGCGAGGATAAAATTATATAATGCAACTAGTTTGTAATGTTAAGCTTTATTACACGAGTACATGTTTTCAAAGGGAGCGACGTCAGGAGCGAGATTTTAAAATTTGTACGAATGCAATAAAGCAACATTATAAACGAGTTGTATTTTTTTATATCAGCATTATGAATTTATCAGAGAATCAAAGTTAATTTTTGAAAATAATTTTACAGTGATGTCACGAATATTGGACATTTGTGCGAGAAACAACGGTGGTTGGCTGTTCGGTTTATCGCTACCTCCGCAGGCTTCTCTCGCTGGAATACAAATTACGCTTATGATGTTGGCATACAAAAAAAAAATTATAAGCGTTTATTAACAATCAGAAATACCTGACCCACGTGTTAAAATTACACACCGTATCAAGTAGTTAATTACATTTTTCATGTATTTCAAGATTTTGTTCCTGATACCTAATCCATGTGTTGACATTGCACACATTATCAAGTAGTTAATTACATTTGTCAATATTTCAAGATTTTGTTCGTTTGATATTATCCTTAGTACAGAATGGAAGTACGCAGAAGAATTAAACATAAGAACAAAAAAATATTCAAGATTCACTTCCGGGCCTGAAAACCGGGTTTGACAGCTCTAAGAAGCAGCATTTTCGTGTAATGGACGATAAATATGTCAGGAGACAGATAACGTGAGTTGCGTACGCGCCGGAACACCTTTTTAATGTTTTATACAAAATTCTACTTATTTCGTCTTAAATATGGGTGACACCAATTTGGAAAGAAATCATATATCCAGCAATATCAATTGTTCAAGGTTTTGCGTGGATAAACTCTTCTAAATAGCATCCCTAATTGCCATCTGTCCTTAGTAATAAATAAACAAAATCTGATTGAAGACAGACTCACATATTTTCGTCAAACACTTGGGAAACTTTTCGTAAGAACATTATTTTCAGTTTTTCATTGTGTTACATTCATTATGAAGGGCTTGGTACATTGACAGTAGTAAGCATAATTTAGTGTGAATTGTTTGCAGTTACATATTATAATATATAATTATATACACCGAAAGTTCTTGGATTGAATGTCGTATGCTTTTTTTGCAATAAAAATATTAAGAGCGTCAGTCGTATGGAGGTCATTGCATATTAGGGCAAATGGTTCCTATATTTTACATTTCCTTATTAATTATTTCAAATAGTAACTCTTCTGATTTAACCCAATCAGCCTTTTGCGTTTATGTTACTGGATGTCAGTCATTTAGTAGACAGACGGCCACCTAGCTATCCGTGTGTAAAGTGCGCTTTACATATTTTAGATTTTTGCATGTTTATGAATCTCATATGCTGAACAATGTTTCACACTTGTTAATGTTACGTATTAACGGTACAGTTCAACCTCTGATGTAACTTTCAGCTTTCAGTGCGGTCTTCTAGCATTGCGGTTAACTCGTCTATCCAGTTTTGCACCTGCAACAGAATATGTCGAAGTATTCACAGGAGATAAAATAACTTTCAAATTTATTTTTTATTTAATTTCTACTAATGCAGCATTTTTTCTTTAAGAGGTGTGTAACATTATAAGATCAAAGTAAAATTGAGTTACTCACTTACATGAAACCGTTCCTAAAGACAAGAGCATTATAATTTGAGATTATATTGAAGTTCATCATCCATTTATTTAAAAAAAATGTATGAACCAAATATATCTTTTTATGTACAGATTTTAATTTTTAAGTGATTGTAGTACATAACTGACATTAGTCTTTCTTTTGGAAACTTTGATGGAGTTTTGAAAAAAATGGAAAGGAGTGGCCCGAATTAAATACTGTTTTATTAGTGAAATGGTTAAATAAAATATCATTTCGCATTTTTAATAAGCGTTCAATTTTTCTATTTTAAATCCATGATATAGTTTGGTATAAACCAGGGATCATGTGAAATTTTGTACATTTTTGAAGTATTTCATGTTTGTTCCTCCTGCCATAAGTACGAGTAGTTGTACCACATTGTACTACTCACTACTGTCCATTACCAATTAAACCAATCCAACCGATTAAAAAACTGCCCCCCAAACAACAACCTTGACATTGCTTTGAACATGAAAATAGCACATTGCAAATGAAGGAGAGATTGATAATGGAAGATTGATGATTGAATTTTATTTGATAATGGAATTTATGTTTTATAATTTTGCTTGCTTTTTGGATATTACCTTTTTATGTATATTTCAGGTAGATTTTGTGACAGTACTTATTATGAGATATTTTTATCCGAAGTGTTTTAGACAACCAAAGAATTGTTCTGAAATTTTAAAGAAGGCGGTGAAATAGATTTGTGGAGAGTAAACATTTCTTACTTACGTAAGTTTTTCACAATGAGGGGAATTGGCTATATGTACTACTATAACTTTCAGAAGTTTGTAAGTAGTTTTATAGTTTTATCAAGAAACTAAATTGTGTTTTTGAGTTAATTGTTTTTATCTTTGAAGTATTAATTTAGTCGTATGAGTATACGAGTTTCAAATATTTTGGACAAGTAGTGCTAAGCTTTCTCAATAATAAAGGCTTCGTTCTTTTGTCATTCCACATAAAGGAAATACGTGTTGAAGGTCAAGACAGTAATAAGTTAGCAGCCGTCCGATAGAATTCTCCTCCAGACAGCGATTCAAACCTAGAACCTCCCAGTCAGAGGATCTGCAGTAACATCATTTGATGTCCTGAGACACCTCTTCCGGTGCAGTTAGTAGGAAAATGGCCTAGTCAAAAAGAGCGATATGTCTCTATGAAAATATGTATTGAAAATGGTGAATGTATGAAGTCATAATCGAAGAGAATGGATGCCAGAAACGGACAGAATTGCCTAAAATGGATTTTGTAAAGCTCTGAAACGTTCTAGCAATACATAGACGAAACGTAGGTTTGTATAAATTGAAATAGGTTTAAAATGTATCAGCTAGAAGTATATAAAAATGTTAACTTACCAAAACTCCACTGCCTGTACAATTTATTGCCAAGTCTTGGTAATAGCACCTGTCAAACGGTGTTTGTATTTTACCAAATTGGTGGTCTCGAAAACACTTCGTTAATTAATTAACAGAGACCCATTTATGATTACATTAACGCGAGTTCAGATTGCACACAGTTCGAGCCAAAAAATTTGAATATTCGAAATCGCGTCGCGCCGCGCTGCTGGATGTGTGCTCGTGCTCTTAGCCATAGATAAAATTGTTCGTGCAGCGCTTCATCGCATCCTGTGTGTGTCTGCTCTAAGCAGAGACAGAGGACATGTCTGCGAGAATAACTTCATAAATACTTTATAAAAATTGAACATTAGCAGCCTTAAAACTATAAGAAATTTGGCGACAGAATAAGAAAGGTTTTGGATGGTAAAATTCAAGTCAAGAAGTTGTAGAATATTAAAATTCGAAAAAAGCTGAGATGGACTTTTGCCGATAGACATGTTGACAGTATTTTGTGTTGTTTGAAATTTTAAGTTTCATTAATTTGAACTTAAGACTTTATTTATTTAAGAAATATCTTTAAGAAACGAAGGATCGGGTCTCTGTGACGACATGGGGCGCCTTATTTCTCAGCACCCGCTGGTGGAGTTAATGTAAAGACCTGTGTTCTTCCAGACCACGAAGCCGACAAGGGAGATGGCAGGCATTCGGTGAAAATTATGCGACCTGACCAACACCAACAGGAAAACCTTTCACAGGAGAATATTTTACATCGTTCATAGAATTTATATTGCAAAAATTTTATCGCAACTTTTAAAAAACTAAATGGATGTTGACAGGGTTGTTGAAACGCGATTAATGATGTGTGAAAAATGAATAATCATGAATGGGATCATGCCAACCAAATGGCGAAAATATCCACTATAAAGTAGTATTAATTTCTGTCGTAATTTTACTTCCACGCTCTTACTTCGTAAGTCACTTTAACTCACAAATACAATAGTATTTACAAATTGCTGTAAATATGCATATTTACGCCGTGAGAGAACTAAAAAAAATATTTTTAGTTCTAACCTTTTGAAAAGTTTGAAATTAAATTTGGAGCTGTTTTTGACAAAATTGCGTTTGAGCGTTTCTGAATATGAGCTAGTTTTCACAGCTTGAGTTTTCGAGAAGCTTTATATGATAATCTTCTAAGCGCATGAACGCATAAGTATAAATATGTGAATAAATACTCGCTAATGTATATATATATATATATATATATATATATATATATATATATATATATATATACTTGAGAGACAAGTAAAAAAATACATTTTTGTAATGTTCGAAAAAAAAGAATAGAGCAATATGGCGTTTATGTCATTGTATAGAATGCATTTAGCATAATTCCTACCAAAATTTTAAAGAAAAAAATTTGCTAAGCCATTTTCGACGAAATATTATTTTTGTAATTTTTAAAAATTGCACAAATTGCCCGCAGTACGAGGGCAGGCAGACGGACAGACAGAAAAACGGACAGGGGCAGATGGATGGACGGTGAAAAAATCAACACTTTTCGGTATCAGAGGCCTCCAAAACGTGCATTTCCATTGAAATCTGCGAACCGATTTTCCGAAGCATTACATAACTTTCCGAATACTACGTTTATACGTATGTATACGGGAAAGTAAGAATCAATATTTGTTTGTTCCTATTTTATGCGCTGCCGTACCGTTCATTCGATTGCGATTAAACTTTGTCAACTTATTGCTAGCTGTTGAGCAAAGAATATAGGCATACAATGCGAATGTGCGTATGTCGGCCACACATAGACGCAAAAAATGGGGCGATGTAGATGTTAATTTACGTAATTATGACAAAAGCTCTAGGCAATCTGCCTCACACCCAAGTGTTAAGCGCGACTATGCTGCATATTCTGCCCCTGCGATTGTAAAATATAGGCCGAATATCTCGGACCACCAAGACAAATCGTAGCGAATAAACGCCCAAACTTGAGAGAGAACATTTTAAGTATAGGATACTTGAAAACCGTGTCCAAACCAGGACATACAACAAACCCATACCCGCGAAAGGCTTTCGTCTATTGAAATTTTTGCGAAGCGTAGTGTAAAACGTGGTTCACAATCACGTGACCAGTAGTGTGGGAAGTATAATACATTGCAATAGCGAAGAATTGCTGGCTCCACTAGTTAATAATATGACACGACAAAAGATAAAAAAGTGTATAATGCTTTGCATATCATACCATTAATTTGTGAATTTATATTCATATTAATGCCTTCATGCGTAGTTGTTTTTGTACACTAGCCATGATGGTGGATTTAAAAGATTCCGAAACGTCGGCAAATAAATGATTTAATTGTTTTTACCCTGACCAAATACCCATGAACTACATCCCTCATTACATGATGGGCGTGAGTTTACAATAGTTAATGTTATTATTGCAATTAAAATTTAAAAAAATACTGTCTTCTTGAGAAAGAAATGCTTACTTTCTGTCTTAGAAGCAGTTGGTGAACAGTGAACTAAACTAAGGTAATGACCGCAAGGTTGAGAGATTACATCATGAAACGGGAAACTGAACACCGTGCATTTGGATGAAGCGTCACTAACCCTGCCAAGAACGGCTGATGCGACATATCAAGGTTAGTATCACTTCAAAAGTGATAAATATATCTCTTATTTTCTTGCAAGAATGGCGTCGCTGTTGCAGATGGGGACAAACAGATAAGACACGCTAAGTGACAAACATACTACTGCAGCTGCTATTTTCTTGCAAAATATAAATCTGATAAGATTGTGGTGTCTGTAGAGAGCATAAGTAAGATCAACGGTTAAAAGTTTAAAAGACTTTAAATCAACGACAACGGCATTTATACGATTTTCGAAATTGCAATCACTCCTTGACTTCTGAACATTATTAATTGGAGTGTCTATCTTGTTTAATGCCAACATTAACTTATGCATGTGCCGCATAGAAGAACGTGAGCCCAAATAATATTAAACCTTTACAAACCGTCCAAAACATAATCATTAGAAAATATAGCACAGACTTAGGAATTATTATAAACTCGCAACAATGTAGAGAGATCAACGAATATATCTTGGACTCATTATTACAAACATTATTAATCCGTTGTTACTCTTATTACAGCACATTACATTTTAGCTTGTCGACCGCAGTTCAAACTAAATAAGATTTTGATTACACCTCATTTGATTTCCGAAATATTCATTTCGCCCTCCATTATTTTCACAGTTTTTACCAAACAAAACTACAATTCAAAATTCATTTTTTAAAAGCTATATACCAGTAAATAATATTTTCCTTTTCTTAATAGACATTCAGATTTAGTTTACCTCAAGTAGCAATATGATGTTCAATTCTAAATTTTAGATTATGTAAAATATTTAACACCTTTGCAAGAAAAAATCGACGAAATAAAAATTCAATGAGTTTGTTTAACTACACATAACTATTAGTTTCTTGTGCAGGTCTCTCAGAACAAAAGTTACAAACTTTTAGGATAAACAGGAGCAAAAAAGATCTGATTTCGCCAATGAAGTTGTGGTGGGAATTTTGATGTAAAGAAGTTACACATGTGATATTTGTCCATAATTGGGGCAAATTATTATATATTAAAGTTTCTTTTCGTTCTGATACAAGCAAAGATATTTCTTTTACCTGGCGTACATTTGTGCATGATGGGTTGCCTAATATTCGAAGATAATTGCCATATATATAACTTCTTTAAATGAAACATAGGTTCGCAGCAGAGTAGTGGTTACGATACACGCTTGCTAACCTGAAAGACCCGGGTTCAAATTCCCACGGAGCTGGTGATGACTTTTCAGTGCGGTCGTAAGGTTCACTCAGCCTTCTTTCCAAATGAGAACCAATATTTATTGGCTTTATTAAGAGTAAATATTGGGTAAAAATGTATCTGGTTGAAGTATGACGTTTGTCACGCCATCTTCATCCCTCGTCTAGACCATCTGAGATACTCCTTACATTCTTTGTACAGAGGGCCATGAAAGTGGGGAGATACCGGAAAAGCGGCTAAAAGGCGAGGATTCCTAGCATCCTGTAACCCTAAGCAAGTGAAACCTGTGGCACTGAAAGTGAAAGGATATATAAAAAAATGAAATATCCTTCTCATCTTGATTGCCAAAATGGGATCATATTCGCCCCTTCACACGTTCTGCAAGTCTGTAACATTTATTACGTGACTCCTGTATACTTAGCATTTAAATCAATGCTCAGAAGCAAGGCTTGCGTTTCCTTACCTGAGGGTAGGTGAAGGGAGCAGTGGAACCCTCCGACACAGAACGGGCGTGAAGGAACTGGGCGGGAAAGGGTGAAGGGAGAGGCCGTGGTGGGGAAGGGAGGGCGTGGTGGCGTGGGGAGTGGAATGGAAGGCGAGGGGTGGGCGGGGTTGGGATGGGATGTTAAAGGTCGGGGAGGGGAGAGAACGGCGGGAGACCTGTACCATTCTCTTAACTGTCGTACAAAAATATATCGATTTCAAATTCAATGGAACATCAATCAGAGAGACGGCCGGACGGACAGGCGGATGGACCAACAGTTTTGCCGCCAATTCTATTTTTCAGAATAAAGTGCCCACAAAACCTGGATTTGTGTTGCATTACATGTTAGAGGATTTTTTCTAAATTTAGCAACTGGATTTATCCACGTTTTGTTTATCAGGGCCCTAAAATAATAGTTTTCTGCCAAAAATGTCTCTCTCACAAAATCTCATTATGAAGACCCTCAGACGAAACATAGTAATCAGATAACACGAACATGGATTTTTTTCGGTCTTTTGGAATTGTTAAAGAGGGTTTCCTGTTGTAAACGCGGCGGAGCTGATCAGCAATGACAAGGTCGTGAGGGCGTGTACAAGGAGCGGCGGGGCGGAGTGAAGCAACATCGTGGGGTGGTTTGGGGCAGTTTGGGATTAGGTGGTCGGTTCGGTTTGGGTTGGGTTCGTTCGGGACGATTCAGGTCGGTTCGGGTGGGATCGGGTCGGCTCGGATCGGGTCGGATGAGGTTGAGTCGGTTCTGGTCGGGTCGTGTTGGGTTGGTTCGGGACGGTTCGGGTTCGGTGGGATCGGGTCGAATCAGGTCGAGTCTGTTCGCGTCGGTTCGGGTCGTTTCGGGTCGTTTCGGGTCGTTTCGGGTCGTTTCGGGTCGTTTCGGGTCGTTTCGGGTCGTTTCGGGTCGGTTCGGGTCGGTTCGGGTCGGTTCGGGTCGGTTCGGGTCGGTTCGGGTCGGTTCGGGACGTTTCGGGTCGGTTCGGGACGTTTCGGGTCGGTTCAGGTTGGTTGGGGTGGGTGGTTCTCGCGGGGGAGCGTTTTCGGGTGGTTCGGGGGCGTTTCGAGGCGGTTCGGTTCGAGCAGATCGGGGCGAGCGGTCCGGGCCCCGCCGGGGCGGGCGATATGGGGCGTCAGCAGCGCGGGGCGAGCAGCAGCATCACCACCACCAGCAGCGGCGGTGGCAGCAGCGCGAGCGGCGCGGCGGCGTTGCACTCGTCCTCGGCGCACAGCGAGCAGTGCAGCGCGGCCGGGTGCGGCGAGCAGCCGAACTCGGGCGTGTCCTCCGCCACCAGCACGCACGTGCGCAGCACCACGCTCGCCGTCTCGCTCACTGCAACGCACGCGCCGACACGCTCGGCTGGGGGCAGCACCTGGCGCTTGGCTCTGCCGGACATGGTTCGGTAGCTGAGTGCTTTTGGGAATCATACCGTCTGGGATTGAGATGAGGGTTGGAAGATCTCGGAACCGCATTATTTGGAAAATTTCTACTTGTGACTCCTGACCTTGAAGCGCCTGTCCCTGTGATTTCTGTACCCAAGATTCCAAAACTCAAGATTCCAGGACCCGAGATTCTCTTACACAAGATTCCAGTACCTAAGATTCCTGTACCTAAGACTCCTGACCTTGATACTTCTGACCTTGGGACTCCTGACCATGAGACTCCTGATCGTGAGACTCCTGACATTGAGACTCCGGACACTGAGACACCTGACATTGAGACTCCTGACATTGAGACTCCTGACATTGAGACTCCTTGCATTGAGACTCCTGGCACTGAGACTCCTGACATTGAGATTCCTTATCTTCAGAGTCCTTGCCATCAGACGTCTTACCTTAAACTTCCTATCCTTGTGTACCCTTTCTTTGTCCTTGAGAATCAAGTTTGTAAAATTCCTAAGACTTTGGGAATCTTTCTTTTCTTCCAAATCTTACCCTTAATTAATATATCTTTCCGAATATTATCCTTGAAAGTTTTATGTATGCATCTATATTTGCGATCCTATTTTCCAGAATGCTTGGCAAGCCTGAACTTTGTCATCACGTCCTTCAGAATCAGTTTTTTGGACGTTTTAAGTCATTCATTTGGAATCCATTATTTCAGAATCGTAAACTTGGCAAGTAATTTTTTCGAATTCTGATCATTCTGCATCCGACGTGCGTCTGTAACGCAACAACTGCCGCTCGTACGCGCGCAGTCCTCTTTCAGACACCGCACCGGAAGGGCGTCCGACTGGACGTCTGCGTAGACCTTTGCCGGAGTGTGGGGAACTCTGTTCTTTGGAGTATATCTGCCGCAATCCTCAGCTTAGGATTCACCATTTGGAATTCTATTTTTCAGAACCTTAACTTTAGGGTATCTGTCTTTTAAAATCAACTCTTTGTAACCGAATCCAAGAAAACATCATCCTTCCGAATCCTATCTTTGTAAATTATAAGATTGGGATAATCATTTACAATCATCTCATGCACAATCATGTTATTGTCAAACGTAATCTTTTGAATCATATTTTGGTCTTAAATTCTATGGAATAATATCCTTGATATAACTATTCTAGGGAATTCCATTCTTAATAATTCTATCCTTGGGAATTCCATCCTTGGAAATGCTATTTTTGGGACTCCTAAGCTTGGGAATCCTACTCTTGGGGATCCTATACTTAGGAATCTTATCACTGTGAATCCTATCCTTTGAATCCTATCGTTAGGATTCTTATCTTTGAGAATTTGCTTAATCCTTGGGAATTCTATCCTTCGGAATCCTATTCTTGAGAATAATAACCTTGGAAATTCTACTATTTGGAATCCTTTTCTTAAGAATTCTCTCCTTGCTAATTCCATCCTCGCGAATTCTATCCTTGAGAATACTATTTTTGGGAATCATAACCTTGGAAATCCTACCCTTGGGAATCCTATACTTGGGAATTCTGACCTTGGGATGCTATTGTCAATAGTTCTCTCCTTGGGAATTCAATCCTGGGGAATCTAACCTCGTCAGTCCCATCCTGCTCAATCACACAAGCAATGAGGAGCCTCCCTACATCGCGCAGGAGCGCCGGAAAAGGCCGTGGCGGGGCCCGTACCCGCTCGCTCCTCTTTGAGGCACCGCACCACGGGCGGCGCGTCCGCGTCGGAGTAGAGCGCGTCGGCGAGGGGCGTGGCCGGGGCGAGCGTGGCGTTGGCGAGGCCCTCCTCCAGGGAGGCGTCGAAGGTCTCGGCGTCGGGGTGCGGCGCGGGCGCGGCGGGCGG
>BOPP01000158.1:3003896-3023524 GCA_017312745.1 Gryllus bimaculatus | reverse complement strand
CGCGGGCGGGGCAGGCGGGCGGGTTCGCACGCCAGGGCTCCAGCGAGTCGCGTCGAACGGGTCGGCGGCAGCCAGGGCCGCCGCCGCCGAGTTGAGCTGGAAGCACCGCAGAGCGCCGCAGCCTGGGCGTAATCACTCAACTGATCACTTATCGGAAACATTTCTCCGCATCTCTCTCGGTGCTCTTGCTCTCTCTCTCGAATATATATATATATAAAAGAGCGTATGACCATTACGTGGGCCATATATATGACGTATATATATATATATATATATATATGTATGAAATAGTGGCTTATTTTGAACGTATTGCATTTACAAAGAGGACATTGGGTGGGCTAATGTTGTCCATTAGATGTAATTGTTCCGATGTGAATATTAGGAATTAGAAGTGCTCGACGTCGAAAAAAACCAATAAATATCGGACCTTGGAGTTTCCTAGGATAAAGTAAACTGGGATTTGGGACGTGAAAATTTACAGAATATCATTTTTTAATTTATTTTGGAAGCGTCACCCGACGAGATTGAAGAAAGATGGACAACCAGTGGTGACAGAATTTTAGTGAAGACGTTAACATTATTTTAAGGTCTAGAAAGAGAACCAGAAAATTGTTGGTTGTTGACGGGATTCTTCGGGAAGGTTCTCCACTTTGTCAACGCGCTATATGAGGATATATTTTCATAAACTGTAAGCGCCACGGAAAAAATCGCGTAAGATAAACTAATAATGTTTTGCTTAGAAATTATTGGACAATATTATTTTTTGAAGAAAAGGTATTCTGTAAATAATAAAATTCTTTATAATTTCATGGCATGCCGATAGTAGTTTCTTAAAACAATGTTGTAGATATAATTATGAAATTGCAGCAATAAATGTTGCAATTGGGTTATTGCAAATGAAGGCTGATTTATATGAAGAGACTTTGCAGATCACCAATCTTGTGTTCTTCTTAACATCTGTTTCAGTAATTACCTAATCCTTACTGGATGGGACGTCTGCCCACGTAAGTAATATTTTTACAGAATAACGTGGAGGAAAGACACTAATAAATAAGTATTGTTTCATGGTTATATATATTAAAATCGTCTCACATTGGTTTGCACAATGTGGAGCAAATGGTAAAGTTAAATATGGTGATTTTAAAATCGTTTCAATATATACTTTTTGTTAGTACAAATATATCGTCAAACATTTTCTAAATGGTTTTAATAGTGACTCTTTATATTAATGAGTTACAATTATCCAGAAATAAATAACACATTTTCAAACACAAATACTATTAAATTTTGCATATTGTTCTGAAAATTACTTAGAAAAAATTGCATCTTCAAATCATGAATACTCCTACATTCTCGTAGGAGTATTCACGCACTTGGAATACATTTTATTATAATTGCATAGTAGAAAAGGTGCAACACATGTGTTTAAAGACTATTATATAGAGAATTTCGTATTTTTCAAGACCCCAATTAAGTTGAGGCCAGGTCCTGCATTGCAGCTGGCTCTGCAGTGACTCTGACAGCGAGGTCCTACGGTTCGAATCCCGACGGTGGCGGATATTCAGAATTAGTTACGTAGCCAAGTGGAAATCAACCTCCCTCTGAAGAAGAATTCTAGTGGGCCGGATCGATAGTTTTCCGTGGATTGACCGATTAGTTGCAGGGAAATGCCAGAGAAGTACCCAAACAAACGAGCCCCTGACCGTGCGCCATGTTTCCTTCCTCTTCATCGTCCTATTATCTCTCCTTACACACACACACACACACATACTTACGTCCTTTACGCTTCTACACATGTTGGGAGACATTTCAGTGGCTTAGAGCGTGTTCGGGATGGTGTGTTACATTGCTGAGGGGAGGATATTTGGAGGGAGACATTTTCTCCAAGCCGACATGCAGCCGACTACCACCTCCCAGTCTGAGGACATTAACAATATCTGCAATAATAACCTTAGCTGTTGATGCGCTCGAAAACGTGAATCAATCAATGAAGCAATCAATCAATCAAAGCATCCAAGACAATCACTTGGATAGCGCATAATTCTAAATTCAAACAGGAAGGATGAGGAATGCATCCAATATTGCAAAAGAAAGTTTTTCTTTTGTAATCCGATAAGCGCATATTTCCAGTCAAGGACAAGCAATCTCGAGTGCACTGGTGACGTAAGGTACCATTGAGAAACAAGACGAAAATAGGGCTCTGCGTTGGTTTTAAGCTATCAAGCGGCCCAATAAAAGAATAAAATCGAGAAATGTCATGACTGGCAGTTCACTCGCGTAAGTCTTCTTGAGAGTTTGGATAACATAGAGGGTGAGGCCAACATCACTCACGTATTCTTCAGATAGGACGTGATTTTACGCTATCAAAGGCGATTTTTAGATAATAAGCATTCAAGGCAATCATATCAAGAAATTTCATAACTTGCAGGTCGCTCTCGTATAACTTTGTGAGACTTTCGTAAACTTACTGCGCGGGCAGACATAACTCAAGTGAAGTTTATCTTTCAAGTGGTTTTAAGCATTTGTGCACTTACAGCCGAATCTGATCTAAAAGTGATCTTATACGATAATAAAATAAAGAAAAGTTGACCCGTACGTCTTCATCTATGAAGAAGAGTATAGAGAGGCCCAGATAGTGTGACCGTCCTCCATTGGAGAGAACAGTCCTCCATTGACATCAGTTGTCCTCTCGTCCTCCTTTCAGTAAAGTTTTGACACTTGTCGTCATTTATTTTATTACATGACTAACATCTGCTACGTTGTATTGTTTATTGTTTAATTTAGAATGAATTTAGAAAACATGAATACTCTTTTCCTGAACGCTGACACACGCACGCAAGATAGTGTCTCCGTCTAGTAACTAAAATAGAAAAGAGACGCTCAGACCATCTCGATCCACATTTTGTGAACGAATCTTTTCTCTTGAATCGCAGATGGAGAGAAGAAAGAAAGGAGGAGCTGATGTTAATATAAATTCAATATTGATAAAAATAATATAGTTGATGTGTTTGTTTACTTTTTACATGAACATTTTTGCCAACCCAATGTCCAGAAAACGTGACTTCTAGAGCTTCTGAGCGCGGCATCGTCGCCTCTGGCAGTCAAATGGCAGATTTTAGATATCGCGAGCTAATTATTTAAATACGGTGTTTGAGTCGGCTTTTTATTAGTAAGTCGAGATCGCACTTAGTTGGGTGTTGTCCTCTGTCTATAATGGTTTTAAAACGTTTTTGTTTTGTGGAGGTACACTTTGTTGTAATGAGATGTTCATTTTACTCCAAAAAATAGTTGGATTTTTCGCGATAACCAAGTTGTGTGCGGTAGTGTACTAAGGAAAATGGGGGGAGACAGAATAAACACTTTTTAAAATCCCTTCTGTTTCCGAAATCAGGAAAGTGAAATTGCAGTACACAAAGAATACAAAATTGGATAAGCGATAACGCTTTGAAGCAAAAATATTAAATCGTTATTTAAAGTCAATAGTTTCCGCTTAACGATAATCATAATGCTCACTTCAAAAGTGTAAACATCTAAACATTTTTCTGTCCTTTTTAGCAGCTTCACCTGCAAACATATGAAGACATTACGCATTTTTGCAAGAATATAAACAACGCACTAGAAAGGACATAGCTCTCACAATAAATAAGTTGCCATTTAAATGCATTTCCTGAACGTATTATAGAAACACAGCATCATAACATGTACGAGCCGCTAAATTTTGTGCATCTTCAAGACTTTATTTGTGTAAAAGTGAAGCCATCTTCTAGACTATATTTGTGTGAAAGCAATATGATCTACAATTCTTTATTTGTGTAAAAGCTAAGCTCAAATATGACGTACCACACCAAATCAACTATTTATTTCTACCACCAAGGTTATCAAGCCATGTGCTTACTGTAAGAAATGACATCAAATGTTCATTAAAACTTTGTAAGCAAAATATATTGAAAACTCGTTTGATAAAAAATGCTAACACTGAAATCAAAAAGGATATCACAAGAAATATATTTAATGCGTGACTTGAAAAATAAATTCAACCATTAAAATTTGGATTCAGGGCAGGAAACTGCAAACATTTTAATCAATGGTGCTAAAAATATTTTACTTTATTTTTAAATAACCATATATTTTCTATAATATTGAAAAACGATTGTTAAATTCTATAAAAGTTAGCTTAATTTAGTATTCCTTGAGTTATTAACGCTGTAACTAACTCTACTTTTTTTATACTCCTATACATAGATTAGCATCTTAGCATCGTCGTTAAGGTCATGATATTTCTAACGATTTTGAAAATGGAAACGTAGTAACTTTATGTATATCTGATAAAAAAGTGCTTCTTTAAATTAAATTTGTGAAGAGGGTGTATCGCCAGAACCTAAACAAACCGAAAGAAAACAAATATTTTAAGCTATTTAGTGGTTGTAAATCTATTATGCTATCATGTGTAAAAATACGCGATAGAGTCGCGTAATAGAACTAATGCTGTAGGAATCACTTCAACCCATACCAAAGCTTGCCACCCAACACTTTCCCGCCGAACGCTGTGACGTCATTCTGGACATCTCTATACCAGAAAATAAAATCGAGAAATGCTATGCAATTCTATGAGGTCTCCCGCGTGTGTCTTGTGACGCTTCCGTGAACGTATCGGGAATAACAAACATTACCTAATAGTCTTAAGATACCAAGGGGCTTGAAGTTACCAAGCAGTTTTTAGCCACTTAGCAATTCTACAAAATAACAATAAAATTACGCAATGTCGTGTCAAGCAGGTCTCTCGCGTACTTCTTACTGGGACTTCCGTGAACTTTCCGGGAGTGATGGTCATAACACACGTGGCTTCGTG
Organism: Gryllus bimaculatus; assembly: GCA_017312745.1. Lineage (NCBI taxonomy): Eukaryota > Metazoa > Arthropoda > Insecta > Orthoptera > Gryllidae > Gryllus > Gryllus bimaculatus. Next base: position 3,018,675 of record BOPP01000158.1, on the reverse strand, counting down.
TTATTAAATTATTTGAGCTATCAAGTGATTTAAGGTGTCAAGTGGTTGTAAGATATTTAATGGTTTAGTTTGTGGATAGTTTTAAACTATTAAGATGTTCCAAGGACGGAATGGTTTTAAGCTATCAAGTGGTTGTTAGTTATTAAGTGGTTGTAAGATACGAAGTGGTTGTGAAGATATTAAGTGATTTTAAGCTATGAAGGGGTTTTAAGCTATCAAGTGATTCTAACCTATCACGTGGTTTTATGCATTCAAATTATTTACGCTATCAAGTGATTTAATAGATCAAGTGGTTTCAATGTATCTAGTGAGTGTAAATCTATTAAGTGGTTGTAAGCTAACAAGCGTATAATTTATCAAGTGGTTTTAAGCAATCTAGTAGGTGTAAATCTACTAAGTGGGTTTAAGTTAACAAGTGGTTTTCAGCTATCAAGTAATTTTAAGATACGAAGTGGGTTTAAGCTATCGAGTGGTATTAAAGTATCGAGTGGTTTCACGCGTTCAAGCGCGTGTGCAAGAGAATCAACGACTTGCTTAAGTCGCTCGCGCGCGTCTTCGCGAGACTTTGCAGGACTTACCGGGCGTGGCGCACGTCGCCCACGCGGCGAGCAGCAGGAGCGGTAGCCTCGCCCAGTGCCACCGCATGGCGCGCCACGGCCACCTGGGCTCGCGACTGCGCAGCAGTCCGGGTGCGCAGCGCTGCCTCGTGGCAGTGATTCACGCCAGGCGCTGCGTGTTAGCACCGATCCCGCGGCACGTCGCAACCTCGTAACAATGAGACCAACGACTATTATGAAACGCAGCTTCATTCACACCTACGTATCATGATCTATTGAGCATATGATGGGATGGCCCCTTGTGTTGCTTCTGGATGTAAATGTAGTTTCACTACGCGCACGTTTTGTTGAACTCTCCTTTTCATTGTACTGGTTGGAGTAGAGGTAAGGGCGAGTTACTATTTTGTTAGCAATGCAATTCGTTTATCGATGCACATACGTTTTCTATAACTCGGAAACGAAAATGTCTAGTTTTTCAAATGCCGCTAATCTCACACTTCTTTTAAACTCTATTTCGAATTACTTTTTCCTCATATTTCAACTATTTATAGTTAAAATGACGGGATGGGATTCTGGAACTCAATAAAACGTGCGCAGATGATCTTCTCCTTCTTACGTCACATACAGGATTTACGTTTTTTTTGACTAAATAAATCTAAATCTAAATCTGATATAAGGAGAGAAGGTTAGAGCTTTAAGAGTGAAGTCGAGAGAGGCATTGGGTATGATCGATTGCTTACTAGTAATTCCGAGTGCGTCAAATGCTAAGGTCATTAGTCCCGAAAGTTTAGTGCTTTTTTTCCTCAGCAAGGGGCGGTGATCTTATCTCGCGGAACGGCGAGTTCCAGCACTTACATTTCGTCGGTTACCGGGAGTTTCCCCAAGCAGGTATCTCCTAACAGCGGGGCACCGCCCCAGCCGGGACAAGCTCTAAGCTCCCGACCAGTCTCCCGGCATTTGTGGTAGTGTAGTACATATAAGTGTAAGTGTATAGTAGGGAAGGGGAAGGAAATATTGCACTCGGTCCGTGTCCCGTGTGGTAGGATGCTGTTCAGACATTAGCCTGGTATTGGTAGGAGAAACCACGGAAAACTACAGATAACAGCAGCAGGTCACTAGAGTTCTCCTCCAGACAGAGACTGAACTAGACCTAGCTGACAAGCTAGTGTCGAAAATCCTGCCACCGTCGGGACTCGAACTTAGAAGCTCCTGGTCAGAGGAACTGCAGTGGTATCAGTATCAAATGCCATCCGCGTGATCCCCGCAGGTCTCTCTTTATTCAGCTCGGAATATTATCATTGCCTTGCCTATTATTTGTCAACGCTGACGTACTTAACGGTGGGAACATATTTACATGCATCACTGATATTTATGATTACAACACACGTCGTAAAAATCACATTCATCAAGTGTCAGTATCAACAGCTCACTACCAGATATCCACATACATTACTTTACAACACATTGCCAGATGACATTAAACATTTGAAGTCGGTACACAAATGTAAGTTAAAAGTAAAATATTTTCTGCAGCAAAATTATTTCTATACTATTAGAGACTATTCTGATCATCAAATTTTTTTTTAAAAAGACAGTGGTATATAAGGAATTAGTATACATTTGTATTGCATTTCGTTACCGACGCAAATAAGTTTTCTATAACTGGGGAACAAAAATCTCTACTTTTTTCAAATGTTTCTAATCTGGCGCTTTTTAAATTTTAATTTTATTTTTTTTTTATTTTTCGTGAGAAAGCAAGATGTTATGGTTAAAACGTCAAAACCTTTCGAAAGATTTAACAATTTTCCTGTGGTTGCATAATTATTTTCATCAGTGAAGCAACATCTTTATGAAAAGAAAAAAAGGCAGTTTCCGTAGATTTTGATTTTCTAAAACCGTGTTGTGAGTCTGAAAACGCTTCTTTTTTTCTGAGTTTCCATTCACGTATAAAAAAGCCTCTCTAATATTTTTGAGTGGGTTCCCCGCTGGTGGAAGATATCTGGTTGGAGAAAACCCCACAAGTTAACGTGTATCGGCGCCGAATCTTACCATTGAAGGGAGAAAAACTGTCACTTCTCCTGAAAATATGTACTACACTAACGGGAATAATGATGATTAGCAGTTGACGCGCCCTAACATGCCCGCCCGAACCCGCCCCCACAACACAAAATTATCAGTCTTTTGACATATGTAGATTTTTGTCTTCTGGTGTAGATTTTCGCCATTCTGGGGTTTTCCTCTGCTGTACCATACAGTCTATCGTACCTTTAACGCGGTGGTGAAAAGATATTTTGGAGTGAATGTGTGATTTCCCGAACTTGAAAGTACTAGATGGAAAGTAGATGTTTGTTTTTGCAACCTACGAGATAATGTTACAATAAGATCTCATGAAAAGAAATTAAAAGAAGGAACAGATGATTCTAGGGAATGTAGGGACGAGAAGTTGGAAGAGGAAAGAGACCCCGGAGAAGAAGACAAGGAGAAGAGAGAAAGGTCCGACCTCTTCAGCAGCTTATAAAACATGCATGTTCCTGGAACGATTCCCTCTTTCCCCTTATTTCCCCAAGGAGGAAACTTCCTTTTTATACTCGCAACGAGCGATGCGTTCTTTGTGTAAAATGCAAAACTTTGCCTCCTCTTTCAATGGGGATTATTTACTCCCATGATTCACACTAACTGCGGTTCGGGATGAAAGGTTTGGCGGTGTACTCTACACGAAAAACACACATTAAAATTGTCTTGTATGTTTGGACTTCTGAGATAAAAAAAATGTTGGCACCAATTGGCTATCAGTGACTATAAATTCTGAGTCATACAATATTATATGAAATAATCGTTATTGAACCTACTGATACCCTGCAAGAAATGAAGAAAATTGTTAAAAACAAGCAATGGTTATAAAAATAAATTAGTTTCGTATCACATGGCTTAATATGTTGTAATATAATTCCTATTTTGTTATGGTATCAAAATTTATTTAATGTGCCACATAGAGTGTATTAAATGAACAAAACAAACATTAGAATTGAGAGAAGAAAAATAGTATTTTTCTCATTGTTTCGCCTTTGGAATAGAAGTCTTTATTAACAAATTACCGTAAAGTACTTGTGTCCAGACAATTTTCGTTCAATCAAAACTGCTACTCGTAATCCATAAAAGATCTAAATGTAACAAATTAAGTAAAAAAAAAATTATACACGTCTCTCCGAGAACATTTCTAAAACCAGCATATTTTGTTCAGTTCTTCATGCAGTTTTCTACATGAAGCGTTACACGTCTGTTTGTTTTAAAGTTTACAGCAATGTCAAGGTCCCCTTATCTCTCGCACTGTAATGCTCTGAGAGAGCATTAACAGATAAGGAGTCTCCTTTCAGCATTAGCAGATAGGAAAACTTATCTCCCTGCTTTCCTCTCCCTCTTTCTTTCTCTCCCGCTTTCTCTCTTTCTCTTTCTTTGTCTCTCTTTCGCGTGTACATCGACATCGACAAAGTGAAGTTCTTGAATCCATTGCAGTTATGCAATCCATTATTTATTTCGTTACTCGTAGCAACTTGAAAAAATGGATATTTTCCCTCTCTTTCGATGAACCCATTAATGCATATTACTTCAGAAATGCGACAGTCAACTTAAAAGGTTTTTTTTCTTCTTAAATATCTCTACTGCGAATTGTATTTCTTCAACACACAGATACATCTTAAAAGAAACATATAATCAAGTTTTGGCATTCCTAAAAGCAATGTGTTGAAGCCGTTTGTGAAAAAAAGTAGCAAAAAACATTGTTTGAGCGTTTTGTGAACGGGAAATAGTACGCAGCTAAGGTATAACTTTTTTGATTAATCTACTAAACAACAATTCTCATTTAACCAGCAGTTGGAGCGTACTGGTAGAATATACTTTATCATCATAATTAATAACAATGGATTAGCACTTAAAGTTGCAAAAACATGCAACCAGAGAACCCCATGAGGGACTCTCCGTGCACAGACGCGATAACAATGGACGATACAAATGGATGACATATGAGCACAAAATTATTGGGCGTTTAATTAATTAAATGGGCGTTAATGAGTTAATATGATCATGCGGTTTCTTACCGGAATCCTGGAAGATCCATTTTAGGGGCCAGATTGAGTGTAATATTGAGAGGGAGCTTTATTTAAAATAGTGAAGTTATCTTTCACACAGTAAGCAAATTATTCGTTCATTAAACACTCAAATAAAAGAGTTATTATTTCTATTAACAATAGTGTAAAGAGTATATAAAGAAGGGAATAGGAACGAGGAAGGAATGATCGCGCGCGTATTTTGACTCGTTCGTTAGGGAGCTACTCAAGCATTCGCCTAAATTTATCAACAAAAACTAGAAAAACGACTATCCGAGCAGCCGGCTGTTAGAATTATCCTCCAGACAGTGTCTGAATTCCACCTAGGTACGTAATGAGTGGCGAGAATTCGTCGCCGCCGAGACTCGATCCCTAGTACCCCTCAGTTAGATTTGCTGTAGAGACAAATGTACTACTAGAAGCCAGTCATTTTACTAGTTTTTTTTTCGATAAATACTATGCGAATGCTTGAGTAGTACGCAAACGAACGAATCACAATACGCGCGCCATAATTCCTTCCTCGTTCTTATTCCCCCCTTTATATACTCCATATACTATTGTTAATAGAAATAATGACTTTTTATTTGAGTGTCTTTGATGAATGAGTCACATGCTTACTGAGTGAAAAATAGCCTTACTATTCTAAATACATCTCCATCTCATAATTACACTCAATCTGGCCCTTACAATGAATCTTCCACGAGCTCTGAGCCAACTGAGTCGGTGGAATTTCTCGAGATGTTGACCTGGGAGAGGAGGCTCAGAGTGTTAACTGATGTCGCTGTAGTGCCCCTTATCGCGAGTTTCTGGGGATCGAGTCCCGACAGTGTCAGGATTTTCGACACTAGCTCGTCAGCCAGGTCGAATTCAGTCACAGTCTCGAGATGAATTCTAGCGGTCGGCTGCTCTGATCGGTAGTTTTCCGTGTTTTCTCTGATCCCCAGGCGAATGGCGGAGAAGTTCCCTAACAAACGAGCCACGAATCGCGCGCGATCATTCCTTCCTCTTCCTCGTCCTATTCTCAACCTTTACACATACACACACTTATATACATACACTATGACCATGTCACGCGCGCAGTATTATAAGTACCCTACCCCTACAAAATATTAAATATAAAAAAAAGTAATCCGGATCCCGAACATATTAGGCGACTAAAAAAAGTGAGAAAACGAACAATATAAGAAAATTGGGAACAAATTATCAGGATAACTTTCGCATCTTGGTAAAAGTGATGTTAGAGGCAAAGAAAATATTCTAAATTCGTTTTGACAAATTAAGGACAAGAGCTGGGGGAATTTTACAAGTACGTAAAATGGCTGGGGAAACAGAGAAATTACATCTGTATTCAAAACAGATGGATAGGAGAAATTACATCTGTATTCATAACAGGGTATTGGAGATCCATTTGCATTGCCATGGAGAATGCGAAATAATTAATTTTTATTACTTGTCCGTGTTTACGCCTTCGAGGAATGATTCTGTTGCTCAATGCTGCTCTGAAAATCAAGCTACGGGTAAATCTTTCTTCAACAAACATTATTTTGCTACGAAAAGAAATAGTGGTACAGGCTAAAAAGATATCCGAGAGACCTGATGAAATTTGCTGAGGAATTCTGCGATTGAGAGGGGTAGTCATGGTTCCACGAAGAAAATATTAGAACATCAAACTTATCTTATGCGGCTGCAGAGGGCCAATGGCCAAGTTAGAATTTGAAAAAACATCGACTATTTACATAAACTGTCGACTATTTACAGCTTGTATGAAATAAGAAAAACCTCCTAATTGTACTCCAGCAATGCGTTAGATCGAGCTATTCTTGCGACAGTCAGCTAGCTACTTTTTGGCAAGACATTACCAATTCGCTCGTCGAAGGAGAACAAATTGGTGCAATCTTTCTAGAAATGTCTATAGCTTTCGATTTAGTTCATCACAACAGAAGTTTTAATAAAATTATCGAATCGGAAGTAGACCCACGAGTAGTCATATGGATTAAGGAATTTTTCCATGGTCTGACACACCGAGATCCAGTTGATGACTTTCTATCCGACAAGGTTTATATGACTTCCGACGTCCCTCAGGGAAGCATAATAGAGCCGCTATAAAAATAGTCTCAAGAAAACGGAATGAAAATAAATTCAGATAAAAGCAAAACTATTACTTTTACGAAGGCTCAAACACAGGAAACGCTCCAATACACAAGGGGTAAAAATAAAGTTCCTGAGGTACGTAGTTTGCAAATATCTGGACAAATTAATTTGCTAATGGTCTTCCCAGAAGCATGCAAGTTATGGGCTGGAGAGTTTTCAAAAACGGAAGTGTAGAGTGCAGTGATGTGCAATGATGTACAATGAAGTGAAATGACGTTTTCTGAATAAGGAAAGGCCACAAAAGTACGGGGAAAGTGCGGTGCGTATACTTTCCGCTAGTTTATAAATTACTGGGTTCTGAAAGGACATGTGCAGTGAAAAGTGATGTAAGGGAAACGGTGTATGTATGGGCACATTTTATCAGTTTTTCTTATTCTCCTATTTGCCTTTCAATTTAGTTATTTTGCTCGTTATTATAAGTTTGTTTATTTTTATTATTTGTATGTGTTGTGTCTTTAATTTTTGTATCTGTACGTTTTTTCTTAAGCCCGGTCTTCTCTTTTTGCAGTAATAAATGGTAATAGTAATAATAATAGTATTAATAATAATAATAATAATAATAATAATAATTACAATTAATGATGTAATAATAATAATAAAAACTGGCCACGGACGCGCGCGACCTTTCATTCATTTTCGTTCCCCACCTCTCCCTTATAGACACTCTCAAACACACTCTCATACGTATATACACTACCGCACATGTCGATAGGCCAGTTGGGAGCTTAAAACTGGTCCCGGCTGCAGTGGTGACTCGCTGGTGGGAGATACTCAGAGAGGGAAACCCTGGAAGCGAACGTGTAGGTTTTCGCCTGATCTCATGTTTCAGTTGAGGAGAAACACCGCCCCTCTCCGGATAAAACACACACTACACTCACAGGAATACTAATTTTAGCTGTTAACGCTCCCCGACACCCAAAACTATCGTCATTGGTGCTGAAAGCTCTCTTTTTGTTGGCTTTCGAAAGTGCTACTTCTCTTTCTACAATGTTGACTCTTAATTACATACAATTATTACGGTTTGCATTTTACGAAATACAAGATTATATACAATTTCCTGAGTTGAACTTTTATTTTATTTCTCGGCGTCCCGTATAAAACTCTATGATTTCCTAAGAAGAGATGGAGAGGAGAGAGTCAGAGGAAGATAAGAAAAGTAGAATGAGAGAAAAGAGAAAGAACATAAAAGCTACCACGTTTTTAAAGTATTTTAATTTCCTTTATGTGTTCGTTTGCGGTTCTTATGCATTCACAATGGCGGAAGATATTCCTGGAAACTCATTAATGACCTGCCATAAAGTGTGCGTTGAACTCGTTTTGTTAAGGGTAAAGTGAAATGGGCCAAATCTCTTCCACAGAAACTGTGTAAAGGAACCGCGTTGAAAAATCTTTCACGCGGTTAATTGGAAAATGTCCTTCCTCATTAGACCGGCAAAGGTGGCTCAGAGCATCAACTCATGCCACTGTAGTGCCTCTGAGAGGTCCTAGGGATCGAATCCCGACCGAGGCAGGGTTTTCGACACATGTTAGATCGAATTCAGCCGCTGCCAGGAGGTCAATTCTAGCGACCGGCTGCTCTGATCGGTAGCTTTCTGTGGTTTATCCGCTCAACACCAGGCGAATGCCGGAGAAGCACCCTATTAAACGGGCCACGGATGCGCACGATCTTCCCGTCCTCTTCCTTGTCCTCTCCTCACCGCTTACTTACACACACACTTGCATGCACTGCGTTACCATGACGAGAGACTAACCGGGAGATTAGACCTTGTTCTGGCTCAGGCGGTGCCACGCTGATGGGAGACACCTGGTTGGGGAAAATCTCCACAAGCGTACGTAGATCGGCGCCGGATCTCTTCAGCCAGCGGGGAAAGCTCACCGCCCCGTCCCGCGATAAAAAACATGCACTACACTTACGGGACTAATGACCTTAGCAGTTGACGCGCCCGGCATCTCTAATCTATCAATCACTCAATACGCTTCCACAGAAAGTTTATAAAGGAAACCGCATTGAAAATCGCGCGTTTTAATGAAAAGTGTCCTTCCTGAGTAGTGCAAGGACTTGGAGCACTGTTTTTCAAATACGCAGTCCCAAAGGCTGTGGGTTTGCATCCCGCACAAGGGTTGTTGCATTCTCTGACAGTGGCGAGTGAATTTCTCTGAAGTGAACGATCACTCTATCCACAATCGTTGATTTGACATTATTCACACCTTCATATGATTTTGTAGAGTTAAAACTTCGAAGATTTTCTTTTTATCACCTTGCTGTTGACAGTATTTCAGATAAAAAGAAGACCTGGAATATTTCTGTTCTATCTTGAAGTGCAAGAGAAAATCAAATGAGCGTACCTCTTTTCAAAATCGATTTTATTCCTTCCGAGAAGTATTTAACTGTCGGAAGGCTTGTGCTATCGTGAATTGACAATATCGAAAAACTTCAAATATGTCTTTCTCGGTGCGTAACTAAAGCATTTTCATGTAATTTATATGCAGTGTCTTTAATTTTCTGGACTTATTTATTACCTTATTGGCTGCCTTAAACTTCGGGAAACAAATCATATTGACTTAAGGAAGAAATACGAACGGAACCCACCGACGTGCTTCAGCTTGTAAAAAGAAAGCCGTGGGATGTTCGTTTAAATTGCGATGAAAATAAATCATTTTTGGTTAGTCCCTTTCAAATGATTTTTTTTAATATGAACAAAAAATGCCACCCATAAACTGAGAAATATTGTATATTTGGCATAAAAGAAACATGTTGCTAGTTGTTCTTTACTAAAACTGTTGTGAATACACTAGCGGTTAGTCAACAACTGTTTACACCTTGAATTCCTGAACTTAACAATTTACACTTTGAAATCAATAATTGTAGATGATACAGTAATTGATTCTACGGATAGGTGTACATCGTTAGATGTAATGTTTGGTTTTTAGGCAATATTTTTATAGCAAAACTATTGAACAAACGTCTTTTAATGGAAACTGCTCTTTTCATATCAGGAAATAGACTTTGAGAAGACAAAGTTAACATTATATTGTCAAATTAATATTTGGTTATTGCTCAACGAACGCAAAAATTAATGGTTTACTTCGTCTCTCCTTGCATGCATTTTCAAGCAGCGCGCTTCGAATATTTTGACTTAAATTCCACCGGCTACGCACGACTTCTATGCAAAGTTGTTTTCACCTCGCACAGTGTGTTCAAGTGTTGTACTCCACTGTTCGCATCTTTTGCCGATATTTGATGTCAACTTAACACAGGCATGTCAACATCGCAGGCGAGGTAACAAGCTTACTAATGCTCGGTTCAGTTTAACAGACAAATATTCTCGTTCAAAGCGCTGTCCGTCCGTAAGCGAGAATTGTCAACTTATAGGGACTTTTTAATGTATTTCACATTATTGATTAATAATTAAATAATTGAATAATTTAAAAACACAAAACAAAACTAAACATGGAAAAAATGGTCATTCAAATATATACCTGCCCCATGGAAAAAATTATAAAATACAAAATTTAAAAAGGAAATAAACGTGAAATAGTAACAAATAGTAACGAATATAATCATAATTAAAATCCCAGTTGCTTGGTAGAACAAATGTGGCTAACATATTTTCGTGTGAAGCCACTATTCTCTTACGCAAGTCGCTTCAGCTTGCGCAAGTACAGCCCTTTATGGATTTGGAGGGGAAATGCCAGCGGAGTCAGGGTAAGTTGCCCGTGCTCGTAGGAGCGCCGGGCTTCCAAAGGCGGGAAAGTAGCTCGTGCGGGTGCGGTTTGACGTGCCTGCCCTAGCGGCACGGTGACACTCCTCTTCCACCCTCTCTCCCACTCGCCAACACAAGGCTAGAGACGGATAGAGTGCTTTTGCCGGGCGGAGAGCGTTCAAGTGTGCAAATGCAGCCTAAAACGTCCTCTCAAAAACTGGATCCGGCTGAAACGGCTCAACTGACCTCACTGTAGTGCCGGTCTGTCCGGGAGGTCCTAGGTTCGAGTCCCGCAGGTGGCATGCCTTTCGACACTAGTTTGTTTGCTAGGTCGATAGCTAGGTGGTTTCTCCGGTCACCAGGCGAATGCCGGTGTAGTACCCTAAAAACGGGTCATGGAATACGCGCGATCTTTCCCTCCTGTTCCATGTCCTCTCCTTAACCCTTACTTACACACTCATACTAGCATACACTAGACTACCACAAATGCCGGGAAACTAGTGCGGAGATTCGAGCTTGTCCGGGTTCGGCCGGTTCCCCGCTGGTGGGAGATACCTAGTTGTGGAAAACCCAGCTCGCCGACTTGTTGGTCGGCGCCAGATCTCACCATCTAGCAGGGGAAGATAACCGCCACTTCCCAAAGGAAATATGCACTTCACTTACGGGACAAATGAACTTAACAGTTGGCGCGGGTGGAATCACGAAATAATCAACCAAAAACTGCGATTCTGTGTCGGCAAACTCTCGCCCGTCTTGTGCATGTGCTTGCAACCGGCAACATCATGCCAGAGTTCTGTGCAATGATTTAACAAGTACGCAGGTTTTTTTTCTGGATGGCACCTTTGTCATATATTCTTTATTGTGGCGTTTTACAGCCAGGGGAGTTTAACGTCTGTCAACACTTGAAACGAAGTTAGATAATGGAATCAGTACTTATCAGTTTGTCTTGATTTGATTTTTACTGCTTTTATAGATAACTAAATAAAACCCACTCATTAAATAAATGATGGGAGTGATATCTGACACATCTCAAACTCTTTTTTATTTTATATAAAATATTGCAGATCTACACTATTTCAGACTACATTAGTACTGACTGAGAGCTCCCAAAGTGATAGTTTTTTGAAACTATGTTATGTAGCCTAATATTAATACCATCTCACCCTACTAAGAATATCATATTTCGCATACCTTTGTGTTGGGCCAAATCGACCAGGGAGTACTCATATTGGAAAAAATGTTCTATGAATAGTTTAGGCGCTAGAGTTGTTTCTCAGACAAAGGGCACATAAGCTGACTGACACACAGTTGGACGTTCAGAAAAAAAAAAACAATTTTTCCGATGTCAGGATGCCCCAAAATGTATATTTCTTTTGATATCTCGAAATTGATTTTCTGCATTATCACATAAATTTCAATCTACTTTCCTTATGTGCATACGTATACTTGAAATTATCTAGAGAAGGTTAAGAATGGCACAGATGTTTTGTACTAGTTAGTTTCCTTTTCTCTTCGCACTGGGTTATCTTTTCGGTTTCACGCAACCTCTTTGCCGCTGCCATCTATAGGCGCCAAAAATAACTTTTCATCACATTTTCTCAATGTTTCGGACTTCTAGTCGCAGAACTGAAATTTGGTTTTCAGAAGTATGTGGAAGGGCAAACATTGCCATATAAGTACATTTTTTTCGAAAAATTTGGAGCTGTTTTTAGGAAATATTTCAGTGTTTTTGATAATGCGCATTTTAAAGCTTATACTCACACAAAATTTTCGATTTTTTGAGAAACTTCATAACAAATTCTTTCAAGCAATTGTACTCACAACTACGATAGTAGGTAACAAAGGTTCTTTATGTATATATTAACAACGTGAGAGATTAAAAAAAATCATTTGTGTAGTTTTGGGGACAACAAAATTTTACATGAAAGTAATATTAATGTCATGTTATTCAGGTTTATAGTACTATCCGTATAAAAAAGTTAAAGAATATAATTCGCGCTATTTTTGAAAAATGGCGTTTGAGCGTTTTTGAAACTTCACAATTTTAGCTCGTATTCACAGAACAATTTTCAGTTTTGAAGAAACTGAATAATATCATTGCAAGCTCTTATACTCACAAAAGCAATAATGCATAAAAATCGCCGACGATATATATTTTAACGACGTGAGGTGATATAAAAGTTACATTTGTGTAATTTTTGTAAAACAAAATAGAAGAATACAACAAAATGGCGTGCATTGTATGGTTTTGGCGCTAGCGATTGACCACAGACAGACAGCTAGACAGAGACGAAAGTTTGCCATCAATCAATTTTTCGGTATCGAGGAGTCACATAACATGGATTATAACTACATAACGTGTGAGAAGAAGTAAATTACCATCTACACATCAACTGCTATATTATTTGAATTGAAGTAACAAGAAAACAGGTACATAAATATTCAGCACTAGTGTTAAACAGACTCTATGCCAGATTTACAACAACAACAACAAAAAAAATCAGTCGTTCGAAAGTAAATTAATATTTTAACCGAGATATGGTTAAATAAAATTTTCAAAATTTTGTATCAACGGCGGTCAAAACGTTTATTTAGACAAACATGGGAATAGGTGAATGTTACATGGCATTTTGATCAAATGTGCGAATAATTTTTTTCCCTGTCTCACGAATCAATTTTTGTTGACATTTACTACTAATATTTTTCACATTTTTGGGATATAAAAACGGTTGATTACATTAAAAACGTTACTTAAAAAGTATGTCAAAGTTTGTTACTTGTGAAATTAATGTGCGAGCTGTGGGATTCCAGTTTTGAAACAGCGCTGTGTGTGTGTTACGTTACACTGACCTATTGTTGGCGTGCAAGTGAACTAAATGCCGAGCGGATGGGGGTAATTGGGATGGTGTAATTGACGAGTTGGTTGTGTGGTTAGATAGCTGGAGTGATCTTCGAGTGGATTAAACGCCGAGTGGAAGTGGCTATTGGGATGGTGTAATTGATGTGTTCGTGGTATTGTTGGATACATGAAGTGACCTTCGAAGTGCCAAGTGTCTGTGCTCATTTGTAGAGCTGTAGCTGGTGTGTTGGTTCACTATGTGGTTGGAGTGATAGGATAGTTGCAGAGATCTATTGTTATTTTGCGAGTGAACTAAATACCAAGCGACAGTGGTCACTGGTGACAGTGGCTTGTAGATGTGTTGATTATTAGTGTGGTTGGATAATGGCAGTGACTATATTTATCATATTTTGACGAATGAACTAAATGCAATGCGAATGTGCGCGTTATCAAACCTTCGCAGCGATGACAGTTGCGTCACGAGTTCTATGCGTTCTATGCAAAGTTATAACTTCGAATCCCGTGTAAGGTACGGGTGTTTCGCCTTGTCATTATAGTCCTATAAAATGCAAGGTCGCAGCATACCACCGAAATCATTTCTCATAAACTGAAACTTTCTTTGTGGCAAAAGGTCTTAATGTGGTCGAAAAACTGAAAATTGAAGCAGACGAGGAAGAATTAAAAGATATCAAAAAGAAGAATACATATAAAAAAAGGAACAGAAGATTAAGAAGAAAGATGGTGAAGAAATACAAGAAGAAAACTAAAAAATGGTGATGAAGAAAAAAAAATGGTGATAAAGTAAAATAAGAAAAATGGCGATTAAGACGAAGAAAAAGGGTAATGAAGAAGAGACAGTGACGAAGAAGAAGAGAGAGTGACAAAGAAGAAAAATGACCACGAAGAAGAAGATAAATAGTGAAGAAGAAAAGTGATGATGAAAATGAAGAGAAACGATGAAGAAAAAATGGTGAAGAAGAACAATAAAAACAAATATATGGTGATGAGAAAGACGAGAGACGGTGCTGAAGAATGAAAACGACGAAGAAAAAGAAGAATGATGACTATGAAGAAGAAAGGTGACGAAGTGCATATTGGTCATAGGTGCGCGTTTTCAGTCGCCATGCGTCCCATTGCACTCACGCGTCTTCTGCTGGCGAGTGGACGAAATCCGAAGCTGTACGTGAGGCCGGTTTGTTTCCGATCGGCCGTGCGTCCCCTGCACACACCTGCCGTCCGCGGTGCGGGCTGGGCGCGTGGAACGGCGGCGGCGGTGGCGGCGGCCCGCGGCACTAAACGCGGAGACGGCACCGCCAACCGGAGACCCCTTCGCGTGCGCCGGCGATCGAACCGGCGGCCCGCCCCCACGCCCCGAGCGCCCTCCTCGGGGCCCTGCCCCCTGCCACGCCACCGCGCCGCCCGCCG
>BOPP01000158.1:2953494-3003510 GCA_017312745.1 Gryllus bimaculatus | reverse complement strand
ACGCTCCCAAACCCTTCTCCCTAGTCGCACTCGCCCTCCGCCGCCACGCTCCGCCCCGGATCCCATCTCACCCCGCGCTCCTTCCGACCCACCCGCCCCCTACCCTAACTGCTCACGCCCGCCCCGCTCACCGCTCCCCCCTACTCCCCCCCACCCCCACCCCAAAGCTCGCCACCCGCAACTGCGGTCTCGCCCCGCCAACGCTACTCCAAGAATTTCCCAACCATTTTTCCTGTTTCGAGCGTTTTCCTTCCCCGATCCTTCTTCCTGCACCGACCCTTTTCCTTCCGCCAACTGGTTGATTGGTTAGTGGTTCCGGGCGAATCAACTGCTAAGGTCTTTAGTTCCGTAAGTGTAGAGCATGTTTTTTTGCAAGGTGGGGGTAATCTTCCCCCACTGTATTACGAGATCCGACGCCGACGTCCGACCGTCGGCGAGCGAGGTTTTCCCCAACCAAGTCTCTCCCATCGCCCCAGGAGATAGAGGCCTTTAAGCTACCGACAGGACTCGCGGAATGTGTGGTAGTGTAGTGCATGTTAGTGTGTGTGTAAGTAAGGGATGGGGATAGAACAAGGAAAACGAAGGCAATATCGCTCGCAGTCCGTGTCTCCTTTGTTATGGAACTGCTCCTGCATTCGCCTGGTATTGATCGGACAAACCACGAAAAATTACTTATAAGATCAGCCAGCGGTTATAATTCTCATTCAGATAGCGACTGAATTCGCCTGTCTAGCTAGTGGCGAAAATCATCCCACCGTCCAGAGATCGAACCTAGGACCTCCCGGAAAGAGGCGCTGCAGAGCTTGATCCTGAACGAACTCTTCTTGGTCTTGCTGCGACTTTTTTTGATATTTTCCTTCCTTCGACACTTTTCCTCCCGTTTCTCCCCTGCCCCGCTCCCCGTCCTCTACCTCTATCAGTGCCCGCAGCTGTCAAACCACATTTTCCCCTACCCTGCTCCTCACGCACGAATTCCCCCACATTCCTTTTCCCACCTACGCCGTCTCCCAGCCCTCACCGTGGCTCGCTTTCGCCCGTTCTCTTTCCCCATCTCCTCCCGCTTGCCCCCGACGATTTTTCTCCCCCGAGGCCCGCCCCCGCCTTTGTCCTCAGGACCAGTGTCCGGCAGCGTAGCTTCTGCCCTCCACCTCCGTTCCCCCCTGCCACAAAATCTCGGCCCACTCCCGTCCATTCTTTACCAACTCCGTGTCCCGGCCCAGGTCTTGACCCCCACTATCAGCGCCCTACCGCTCTCCCGTTCCCTCCTCACACGTTCGAACCACAGGGAGAGCCTCAGGGAATCAATTGATGTCACTGCAGTCCCTCTGACCTGGAGGGTTCTAGGTTCGAGTCCCGACGGTGGCAGGATTTTCGACACTAGCTTGTTAGCTAGTGGAATTCAGTCTGGAGGAGAATTCTA
This sequence comes from Gryllus bimaculatus, assembly GCA_017312745.1. Taxonomy (NCBI): domain Eukaryota; kingdom Metazoa; phylum Arthropoda; class Insecta; order Orthoptera; family Gryllidae; genus Gryllus; species Gryllus bimaculatus. The sequence goes on along the minus strand of BOPP01000158.1, from coordinate 3,002,090 downwards.
GCGGCCGGCTGCTCTGATCGCTAGTTTTCCGTGGTTTCTCCGATCAACACCAGGCGAATGCCGGAGCAGTACCATAACAAACGGGCTAAGGACCATGCGCGATATCACCTTCCGCTTCCTTGTCCTATCCTCATCCCTTACTTACACACACTTACACTTGCATGCACTACACTACCACACATGACGGGAGACCCGCCAGGAGCGGAGAGTTCGTCCCGGCTGGGGCGGTGGGTCGACGGTAGGTCTGTGCCGAATCTCGTCATATAGATCACCGCCCCCTCCCGAGCAAAAAAAAGCATGCATAACATTTACGGGAACAATGTACCAGGTAGTTGACCTGCCCGGAATCACTAAACAAACAATCAACGTTCCAGACATAACCGGGGAACCGCCGAACGATGACTCACAGTTTTAACTGGCGCTGTTCTAATAGCTGCCTTACCCCCTCGCCAGTCCTGTTGCCACTTACCTCTCGAACTTACAACGGGCACTGTTATTTCAGAGATATTTCCGTGCCTCCGTCTAGTTTTCCGTGGTTTCTCTGATCAATACCAGGCGAACGCGCCGGGGCAGTAACCTAACAAAAGCGGACTTTCCTCCCTCTTCCTTGCCCTATCCTCACTCCCTCCTTACGCACTTTCATGTACTACACTTTCGCACTTGTCTGGAGACCGGTCGGAAGTTTAGAGCTTGGTCCCGGCTGGAGTGATGCCCTGGTGGTGGGAGATACCTGGTCGGGGAAAACCTTGCAAGCCGACGAGTAGGAGGGCGCCGGATCTCACCATTCAGCGGGAGGCATCCATCGCTGCGACATCCCGCGATAAACCATGTACTACACTTACGGGATTCATGACCGGCCGTTGACGAGCCCGGAATCACGAAATTATTAATTAATTCATGTCTCTGTAGTAGTAAGAATTGAAAATATTCTTAAAATGCTGTATTATCTATGAGGTATATCTGAAAGATTCGAAACATTTCTGGGCATTTGATAGAGAGCGAGATGCTCTATTTCATCGACGTGTCTTGTTGTCACGTATCTTCTTATTCTGAACATAGTTTTTAGGTATTTCAATTTAAATTTTCGGCCTTATAACGCTAATTCCTGTTATGCAGTCTTCAATTATCCTTCCTGCCGGACATTGCAGTTGTCACTGTCAGTGACTCGTCCGTTTATGCTCCAATATTTGTGGACCGACAATAATAAAGGACGAAAATAGCTATGGTTGAATATTGAATGGACTAAAAAAAGTGAACGATATGGGCCAAATATAGATAGCCTATACAACTATGGAGGAAAGTGTACAATAAAACCTGCAAGCCTCCGTTTCAATCGCTCTTTTCCATTGGGGTGCTTTCAATCTTCTGAGGTCTATTGTCTCAGTGGTCCTCACCTCCCCAGTTATCCACTTTTTCTAAATCGACCTTCGTGGCCTAAAGGTACTCCCATCATTTCCATTGCTCTCATTGTCTTTAACGCTCAGGTGACAGGGGCTCCCGCCTACCTAATCATCGCCGCCGGCCCCTGCGAGCAAATCGGCCCACGTGCACCGCTCCCACCAGTTTCTATCGCCATTTTCGAGTGCTGCCTCGTCGAATGAATCGATAGACCAGTTCAGATGGCTCAGGGGAACGGCTTTTTGCCCCACCGACCGAGGCCCCATCGGCGGACTTGGACCTTCAGCCCCATTGACCGCAAGTGCCTAGGGTTCGAATCCCGACCGTGTGGCGAATTTTCTACACGAGCTAGGTAGGTAGCTCGAACGCAGCCGTTGTCAGGAGAGGAACTATAGCGGCCCGATTGCTGGGATCGTTTTTTTGTTGTTGCGTGGTTTCTCCGATCAACACCAGGTTAGTGCCGGAGCAGTACCCTTACAAACGGGCCGTGGACGGCGCGCTTTCTTTCCACCCTCATCCTTGTACCCTTCTCTCCTGCAACACACACACACACACACACACACACACACAAGATCTACCGCGCACATGTTGGGAGAGCAGTCGGGATCTGAGAGCTTTTTATGACTAGGCTGCCCTGCTGGGGAAGATACCTGGAGAGAGAAACCCCATGCAAGCAGAGGTGCAGGTCGGCGCGCAATTTCACGTGTTAATGAGGGAAGAATATCGCCACTTCCAGGGATACAAGATTAACTACACTTTCGAGACTAGTAGTTGATGTGCTCAGAAATCCAAAATAATTACGAATCGTTAATAATTCGTAATCAATCACTCGTGAATAGATGGTGCATTTATTTTGGTGAACCTCTATTACTATTTTCCAGTTTCGGTTTTGTACTGCTATATAGAATATTCCAGACCAAATATATTAGAGTTAGTTTTTTTCTGCTAATATGTGACGGTACATTGTTGTCTAACAGGTAGAGAGGTAAACAAATATACACTACTTGACAGTCAATATATTTGCAACGGGTAAACACATGACTGTGTTTCTTGCTTGCTATTGAAGCTGAATGTTTTTTACATGTTTTTTCAATTACATGTGTTCAAAGTAACCACCGATAGTAGCTAAATAATGTCGATATCGCTCTAATGCTGATTGAGTGTATATTTTTATTGAAATCCTCTGTACTGCAGTGAAAATTTTAATTTCAATAGCAGGTTCCGAAATGACTGCAGGTATAAACAAAGACTCTTGCATCATTTTGCTTATCCAGGCAAGAAGGAAAGAAAATTCTGGGAATAGAAAATATATTGTAGAGCAACAGTGAAAGGGGAGGAGAGAAGGGGAGGAGAGAAGGGGAGGGGTGAGAGAGCGAGAGGAAATACTGCGGAATGTGTTGCAGTATCTCTAGTTTAAGCGTGTAGCAATTCCTGAAAGGAATGTAATTGTCCCTGAACACGAAGTACCGCCTTACCAAAGAGTATTTTGTTTCGAGCGCTGTTTTTGATTAACTAAGAGAGCTCGTTAGGCGAACCGTTATCTTGTTTTCATTCTCAATTTTTTAGTTCCTCGCCTTGCTTCGTAAGAAAAGAAAGTATTGAAATTGTGCGCCGGAAAAGGGTTTTTTTTCCACAGAAAAACTCTTATTGTCGAGCTCTTTTTCCTCACTATCACAACTAGAATCACTGTTACTGTCACTACTGTCGATTGCGTCGTTTCTGATAAAAATTACGATTTCTTGATAAGGTGCATTATATCATTGTGTGACGAAATCACTCTCATTGAAACTGTCGAGACAGGCTCCACGTTCTTCCTCTTCTCTTTATTAGAAGTTAAAAATAAACACGATTCTTCCGATTTACTAGAATTCATCTTATAAATTTTGCGAATAAATATTTTCGAAACACCCGTAGATGCTGCCATTCTCTTAAGTACTGCGTTCATGTTTTGAATACCTTCTTTGGGTTCTTTTTTCAAAAATCGATATACTTCTGCAACGAATTCATGAATCTGGCTGTGAAGAACTTCCATATGTAATTTCCTCTAAATCGGATGCATTTCAATAATCCCACACAGAACTTTACACAAATCGCGTACAAGTGTTTCACTCTACAACAAGCTAAAAATAAGCTACATCAACTAAAACCCATCATTAATCGATCTTCCCACGTCCCATTCCCAACAGCCATAGCCATCTACAAAACCATCATTAGACCACTTCTCGTATACGCTTGTCCAGTATGGATCTCCGCAGCAAAAACAAACCTCCACAAGCTTCAAATAATCCAGAACCAGTTTCTTAGAACTATCACAAATGCTCCTTGGTTTGTTACAAACTCACAGTTTCACAAAGAATTCCAAATGGACTCCACACAGCACCATAAAACGTATCTCTCCACTCAGTTTTATCATTCCATACTTCAAATTCCTCACCTAGCTAACTTCAGACTCCGGAAAGCTCCTCATAGAACCAGAATTAAAAATAGATATCCATACCATGCATTCCTAGTCAAATTTTCCGAAATAGATTGTTTGTAGAGGTGTCAGCAAAATATTTCCTCGCCCAAATTAGCATCTAGTTTATTTTTAGGTAAATTAGAATGTAAGCCTTCACAACATATGTAAAGTGCATTAAAAGTACTGCAATGTACGCTCGGTAAAAAAAATAATTAAAAAAAACAAGTGCTTCACTCTAGTAGGGAAACGCAACTAAAAGTTTTGCACCTCGTGGAGACGAAAAGGCAGGACCAATGTTTACACAACTGGAGTAGAGATGTCAACATGTGCTAGGAAGGGACCCGTCCCCCCTCGTAAACCAATAAGTTTGAGGATTGGACTCATCCCGCAGCTCTGAGCCTTCGACCTTCAGAAGTCACGTTAAATTAATTTCACTGCTTAATTCAAGCGCGATACTTCAAGGTCGGGATCATGCGCAATACTTCAAACTCAGCTGCATGAAAACTAGTTTCATGGAGGGGACGGCTGCCGTCAAACAAACTGTGCGTGTCTCAAAAATTTCCCTTAAGTCTTCCGAAACAAGGATACCCCTTTCTTGTTCTGGAATAAATCATTTCCTCATATTATAGGAGATATGACTAATGCCTTCTAAAAACGAATCAACTACATACTTTTTTCAAGATCACAGAATTCCCAATTACCGAAAACTGAGAATACAGTGGGTGAAAGAGTTATTTACGATTTGATTGGTGAAAGTGGCATTTTATTTTGTGAGAAGGAAATGTTGCGACATGAAGCAGAGCTCTCTGGAATACTACTGCAATACTCTAAAATACTCGCTGGACTACTGTTTATTCACAGGGAACTGCATGAGGCTTATAGGTCGATTGGCGCATTTCTAGGGGAAAAATAAAATTACTTTTACCACGCGTATCATACCCTATTTTTAGACAGCCTTATGTTCATTATGTTTTAATTCGAGCCCACAAAACACTGTTATCTTACGATCACTAGTAGAAGATGCGATGAAATTAAAGTATTTGGTTTTCTTTGTTTTATTCATAGTTTTATCTCAAAATTTGAGCATCGTCTCTCTTTTATCACAAACTTGAAACTTTAGCACCCTTTGTATGCCCTAAAAGTAATCGCTTTTACTGAGGGCTGTCTAAAAAGAATTTTCAGAGGATATAATGTAACGTCAGAGAAATATGGAGGCAAACTAATATGAAGGGGCAATTAAATACCGTCAGATTAAAGTGATAAAGAGTGGCTGGTAGCGACAGAGAAAAATGGCCGTCGATTGTGAAGAAAACAAAGGCCAAACTGAAGAGTTTGTGCAGCTAAGTCGGAAAAATATGAGAAAAAGGTGGAAAAAAATCAGTTTCTTTTGCGTTGAAGTTATAATGTGCGCAGTTCTTCATTCCAAATACCTCTCTGGATCTTGTGTGAGAGGTAAAGAAAAGAAATTACCTTCTTATAATCCAAAAATCCATAATATAATGAGTGTAATCTTAATTGCTGCCAGCAAAATGGAAAGCGGGAAGGTTTCTACCAACGTACAGTTCTTTTTCTCCACCTATTTCACAAGTTAAGATTGGCAATTGATGCCTGCATTAAGCATATTTCAATAAATTACACTTTAAGGTGCCAAATCAGTGTTAATTCTCGCTCCCAGACGGACTAAAAAGTATCTAATTTCACAAAATTTAAATAAATTAAAACCTATAGATTTGTAAAAAGTATAAAGTATCTTGTTTAACATTTCGCATTACTATATTAATTTCAACCCTACGTATTTGTTAACAAATCTACACGTGGTTCAAAAAGTGGTCTCAAAAACCCCCATGTATTTCCATAAAATGTACAATTTTTATTAGGAATTTTTAAGTTGTCACACCTTGTTGAGTACTCTGCCTTGCTATCATAATCTATTGAAGTGATTTTTCTCTTGTATAATATTTTTCCAAATACTACACTAAAAGTACTTCCTTATTTTGGGCCATATTACAATTTTTAAGAAGGACACAAAGCTAAAAATAATATTACATACTTTTCTATTACTTATTTATGTATTTGTTATTTCAATTTTTCTTACCCCGAGACATTTTTAAAGTCCGGGGGATTCATATCACGGATCTCGAGGGATGTAATTCCTGGGAGACTACGTTTGTGCAAATGCTTTGCATATTTTCTTAAAAAATCTGATCTGCTGACAAGGTGTTGCCAATATATAAATACACACGTTTACGCCGTTACCGATGTTTCATTACCATTGTCAGCCAGATTCTTAACTTTCAGGTAGGCACTCTGATAATCACGGTTAATCAAACGATGAAAATAATAGGTAGTTTAAATAATTTTAAAAATGTGCTTATCTGTTAACATCATTTGTGGATATTTGAGTTTCTTATTATCTAAGACATTTATATTACATTTTATAAATTATCAACTGTAAGGTAAAATTAATTTTGATAATACAACATTTTCTACATTGAACAAGAAGAAATTTGTATAGGATATTTTAAACAAATTTCCTAAAATAATTATTAGCTTTTTCAGCCATCAAGATGCCAGGTACTCTGTTGTCTCGCACATCGACGACTAAATAAAATAATTCGGTGAAATGCTCTCTTTACTGATTTATTTAGTAAATTAGTCTTATTAAAATTGACTTTCTTATAATGTTTAATATACAATTCTTCGATCTAAACGGTTAATGTATGTGGCTATTCCAGAAGCTAAATGTAATTATTATTTTAACAAGTTCTGAAGGATGTTAATGAGTTAGCGGAGTGAAATATATGTTTTCGACGTTTTTGATTCTGAGCCCCGAAAGAGAAACCTGATGTGTACATCTCTTGATTTCCTACTTTATTCATGATCATGCGATCAGTTCCAGCCACTGGTAATAATTATTTCCTAAATTTCCAAACAAATGTTCCTCAGAATGAAACAAAAATTTGATGCCATGGTGAATGAACATTTTTCTTTTCATAAATGTAAATGTAAGGTCACTCAAAAAGAAATTTCAGACCATCTTCGTTTTACCTACAATCCAATTACAATTCAATGTTGTCAACTTACTCATTATAGAATTCAATATTGCCAAAGTACGAATTTGATCAGAAGAAATCCAATGATATATTACTACTACTACTATTATAACTTAATTATGTAAGGAGGGTTGCTTACTCATTATATTGTCTTCAATGTTTCTAGCTGGGAGATATCTAAGGCGAGAGATCAAAACATTATAGGTTGATAATTTTTATATCACAGCAGGATTGTTTCAGAGGGGTTGGATCATGAACTCATTACACATACACAAGTGTAATGTGTTTTAGTTGAGGGGCTCAGAACAAAAACCAAGTAAGTGACAATTTCCTAAAAACTGTGTTATGTTTCATGTGAATATTATCTTTCGTTACAAAATTCATTTTATTCCGTGGTGTGTTGTGCAGCCATCTACACGATCAAAATTTAAACTCTCAACACTTTCGCGATGTTGTAGAGTGCAGTCGAGAATGTTATCGTAAATACACTTGAGAGTGTTTTATCAATTTTTTGAAGATTGATAAAAGCAAAACTGTCACTCCGATATGTCAATTGGATATAAACCAAAGAGCCCAGAGAGCAATGAGAGAGTATAAACCAAAAGATTCATTCTCAGAAACATTCTTTCAGAGAGAAACTAGTGGTGCTGCAACACAACATACTTTCTCACATTAATTATAACTTCTGCAATTTTAGAGAGTTCAGAGACTTCAAATAAATGTTTTAACGAACATGAGACCTTCACTATTCTCTTAAATGTTCTATACACTATCCAACAACAAAATTTAAACAAAATGTTCAATCTATTTTTTTTGGAAAAGTTGAAAATTTCTCAGGGGCGTCAAGAAAAGAACTTCAAAATTAAAATATGGGTTTCAAATTCAAGGAACTACGACATTAGCTACATCGATTAGGGAATATCAATTTTGGAGAAAATTACCTGAACGGTTTAGCCGTTAGCATTGTTCACAAACAGAGGGACAGACCTTTGGCCGTTAATCGAATTTTCGGTATCAATGACCCACAAAACATGGATTCTGACTAGCAATTGGAGCAATTGGATTTATCCACTTTTTCGTTGCTAGGGCCCAGTAATAAGAGTTTTCTGCGGAAAATTTGCCGTTTTTCCGCGCAGCAGTACATAAACTTCTCTTTTCTATGTAGCGAGAAAGTAAACTAGTGGTGCTACAGAATGGCACAAACTTTCCCGTATTTGTTTTCAATATCCTTTGGTCTCTGCTATCTATTCAGAATTGCCACAACATTTTGAAAATGTCTGGATGTTTTCAAGTAAAGTACCTTCAAATTTTGTAGAATGTTTTTCAATATCTCAAAGCCAATGTTGAGCCAGATGGACAGGGTTTTCTACAATTTGGAAAAAAATACCACAGATGGTGAGACGGACGTTTTAAAAGGAACCATTTTTTCGGTATATGAGCACCCAAGAACGTGTATTTCCGTTGAAAGCTTGATATCTATTTTTCGCAGCATTACATAACTTCTCCCATACTACGTATATTTCTCCGTATATACGTACGAAAGTCTAAATGATGGCGCCATTTTTGAAAATTTGGAAAATGTTGCCGTGGGTTCATGGAAAGTACCCTCCATGTTTAAAATATCGGTTTGAAATTCAAGGGGCCACGGCATCAGCCGGGTCGATTTGATAATACCAATTTCGGAGAAAATCGGTTGAACGATTTAGTCGCTGGCGTTGTTTACCCACGAACGGACAGACAGATGTTTTGCCGTCACTCGAATTTTCGGTATCAAGGATCCACAAAACATAGACTCAGCCTACACTAGAAGTTAGAGGATTTCTCTCCCTAAATTTAGCATATGGATTTGTACACTTTTTTGTTACCAGGGTCTTGTAATAAGAGTTTTTCTTCCGAAAATTCGCCTTCTTTTTGTGCAGCATTACATAACTTTCTCTCCACTACGTACGCGCTAGCGAAAAAGTAAAACTTATTACATTGGCTAGAATATCACTACACTGAACGCACTATATACGACTACATGTATGTATTTGGCCTTAGTAGTCGGATTAATCCTCCATTTGCTAACTAGAGGTGTTCACAAGGGTTGAGCATTGTTTTTATTTATTATCCACGCCTGGGAGTAAGACATCTGGAGAACATGATGTATTCCCATTTCCGTACCTAGCTTGTTTGGCATGTCTGACATTCCTTTTATCACACAACTACAGAAGTTGAAATTATTTGCATTATTATAATGCTGTAGCTTCATTTTTTCCTAGGTCGGGAATCGAACTCGGACCATCTCAAAGAAAGCACGCTGTTCATAAGCAACACGAGGGACACTGTGTAGACGAATAATTAATTAATAAAACTGAATATAGTTTTCAAAGTAGCAAATATTAAAAAAAAACTCCCATGAAATTTTCCCAATATTTCCTGAAGCTACTCTTCTTTAACTCAGGAAGTGCAGGATTCGTATTGGAAATTCATTTCATGGAGGGCTGAAAGTTAAAAGTTGTAAGTAAGAATGGTAGTGACAATTGAAAAAGTGAAATTTGGTGAAATAATTGTTTACGATTTGCACTGTTAAGAACATTTCTCACTTCTTATGATAAGATACTTGTATTCTCTACATCCGGTAGGGCCAGAAATAAACTTACGTAAAAGCTAATATTTTAAGCGTTCGTTTCACTCGGGTTCGTGTGATTAAATCGCACAAACTATAAAACCGTGACCGGTCGAGTTTGCTCAGGGCATCAACTGATGTCACGGCAGTGCCTCTGACCGAAAGGACCTAGGGTTCGTGTTCCAACGGTGGCAGGAGTTTCGACACTAGCTTGTCAGCTGTGTCGAATTAAGCCGCTGTTGGATGAGAATTCCAGCGGCCGGCTGCTTTGATCGATAGTTTTCCGTGTTTTTTCCGATGAACACCACACGAATGCCGAATCAGTACACTAACAAACGAGTCACGGACCGCGCGCGATCTTCTTTTCCCCTTTATCGCCCCGCGCGATCTTTCCTTCCTCTTCCTTTTCCTATCCCCACCCCTTACTTACACAGCTTGTACTACACTACCTCACATGCTGGGAGCCCATTCTTTAGATTAGATCTTGCCCCAGACCTTGCCACCAGGTGCTCCGCTGGTGGGAGATGCCTGATTGGAGAAAACCCTGCCAGCCAACGTAGGTCAGCGCCCGATCTCGCTAGCCAGCGTGGGAAAATCACCGCCACCTCCCATGATAAAACATGCATTACACTTACGGGTCTAATGATATTAGCGCGCAGTTGACGCGCCCACAATAACCAATCAGTCATACAATAATGAATTTGTGATTATTTATAAAATTCAATATTCTACATGTTTGCTACCACCCATGTAGGGAGTGAGAGTTAAGCCCAACCCTTTTAAAATGAAATAGGTGGGTCTAATTTTGTCATTTACGGTCAAATTTCAGCATTAATGACACAGAATTTGCTATTATGTATTCAGAGTAAGGCACGAAGGTTATTGAAGAAAACACTTAAAGTGGGTCAAGAAGTGCAAGACGACGCCAACCCGCGATTTCGAAAATCATACAAATTTTAATTTTGATTTCTTAGGAAAAGGCTGGAGGAGTAAAAATGTATTTGTTGCGGATAAATACCAAAATATTGTCTTTGTTATGTTCAACTGGTATATTCGCACGTTAGCCAGGCGGTGTGAATACAGGTGTTTCAGTGATGACGAGCGGAGGAGCATTTCGGACTTCATCCGGTGAGTGTTGGTATTAACCTCCAGGGCGATGGTGAACGCACGGTCAGAATGTAAGGAGTTTTGTGTGTTCGTGAGAACTATTTTGGAATAAAAATATGATGAAAAGAATACATTGCATAGACTTAGCACTCTATTATGCCAAATGTGAAATCCGAAGGCTGGGGCTTTATCGACAACTCGGAATTGCGTAGGAAAACTCTGGAGTACATTGATGTTAATTAAGGTGGTATATTGTAAATAGAAATTTACTTCTAGGAAAGTGGAAGTCATAAGCACACACTTTGTGTTGGGCCAACTTGCCAAAGCAACTCTGCACCAACAGATACCTGTTTAATACGGATCGGATTTTTTATTTTACTATTTCCAGTCAACGTAACGTAGTTTACCTATCCCATCCAACCCGTGATGCCTAAAGCCAGTTTCATCCGACAGAAATCCCAAATATATTTTAAAGTGGTTTCAATTTCGGACTTTATCCACCCATTTTGGATAATGCGAAACTCACCCGGCGTATTCGCCAAACAGCCACATGCCATTAAATTGGAAGTTGCAACCATACTTTTTCATAGAGGTAGGAAAAATGTTACATTTGAGTAATTTGCTTCCATGTTCCCCACAAGATTCCTCCATAATGTGGTAGTTTTGAGTCCGTGATAGCTCCTGGAATGTGCTTAAGAACGCGCGGCCTGTGAGTCAGCGTCTTCGCAGAAACGACAGCGACCGCCTATGCAACGCACAGCTGAGTCATCAGATCAATACTCGCAATGCGCTCGAGCTGACTTCACACAGCCACGTGGCCCGGGTTGTGCAACCAAGGCACTTTTGATTGATTGATTGATAGGTTGATTAGTGTTTCCGGGTGCGTCATGTACTAAGATCACTTGTCCCGTAAGTGAAGTGCATGTTTTGTCGCGGGAGGTGACACGGTGATCTTACCCCGCTGGATGGTGAGATCCGGGTCTGAAAGGCACATCGGCTTGCTTCTCCCTCCCTCTCTCTCTCTCTCTCTCCGTCTCTCTCCCCCTCTCTCATCGCTCTCTCTCTCTCTCCGTCTCTCTCCCCCTCTCTCATCGCTCTCTCCCCCTCTCTCTCCCTCTCTCCCTCGCTCTCTCCCTCTCTCTCCCCTCTCTCCCTCTCCCTCTCTCCCTCTCTCCCTCTCCCTCGCTCTCCCTCTCTCTCTCATCTCTCTCCCTTTCTCCCTCACTCTCGCTCTCTCCCTCTCTCTCCCTCTCTCTCCCCTCTCTCTCCTTCTCTCCCTCTCTCTCCCTCACTCTCCCTCTCTCTCTCCCTCACTCTCCCTCTCTCTCTCCCTCTCTCTTTCTCTGTCTCTCTCTCTTTCTACGCTATGTATTTCCCACCAGCGAGGCTCGAGGCTGGGCAAGCTTTATGCTCCCGATACATGTGGTAGTGTAGCACATGTACGTGTAAGCGTATGTAAGTAAAGGGTAAGGATAGGAAAAGGAAGAGGAAGGGAAGATCACGCGCAGTACGGGCCTGTGTGGTAGGGTATCATGGAAAACTGCCGATCAGAGCAGCCGGCCACTAAAATTCTTCTTCAGACAGCGCGTGAATTCGGCCTAACTATCAAGCTAGTGTCACAAAATCGCGCCACCATCGGGACTCGAACCATAGGACCTCCCGGTCAGAGGCACTGCAGTGACATCACTTGATGCTCTGAGCATCCTCAGCCGGCCGCGATGTACAAAAAGGTACTTGAGACTTACCTAGATAGTACTGACGCTACAGCCCGCAGGCATAAACGTCACGCATACAGATCCTCACAGTTCTCACACACATTAAGGAGAAATGAAGATTAGAAGTATGATAAGTGTTGAAGGTGATACATGGTGTTAAAACATTAGCGCTGAAATTATATCAAATTTGGCACCTAATCTCAAATAAAACTTTTATAAGGTCTCTTTGGCATAAATTAAGAGCTAAGAGTATGATTTTCAAACTTGCATTTCAACTGTAGCACCCTCACCTTTTAAACACGTACATTTACACCCACACACTGGGACACAGGTCGGAAGCTTAGAGCTTGTCCCAGCTGGGGCCGTGTTCCGCTGGTGGGAGATACTTGTATGGGGAAAACCCCTCTAGATGACGTTAGGTTGGCGCCGTATCTTGCCATCTAGGAGGGAAAGATCATCGCCACCCCCCCCCCCGAGAAAAAGCCTGCACTACACTTACGGGACTAATGACCTTACAAGTTGGCCGGTATCCCTAGTAATCAATGAATCATGAGTAAATTCCTCTCTCTTTGACGTATTCTGCGTATATTTTTTTTGTCGTGCACTACACTTCATACTATTGGTAGATCACTTGTTACACTTACTAACTTATTTTTCTTGGTAATATATATATATATATATATATATATATATATATATATATCATTATTTATATCATTATTTATTATTGTTATATTATTATTATTATTATTATTATTATTATTATTATGATCTTAAATGCTTTATAATTACATTGTATTACTATTCTTAATTGTAATATGTAAATTGTAGTGTTCTGCCACCAGGTTGTATACCTACCTGCAGAAATAATAAATCTATGTATTTATCTATTCTATGCACGGAAATTACTCAATGTGACCTAGTGATAAAATACTCTTTATTATTGAATTTCGCCCTAATTCGCTTCCATCTTCGACCTCTTTTATTAATTTTCTCCTAATCATTACAGTGATTAGGACAGAGAAGAAGACAGTTGGAAGGCGGGTAGTGTGGTTGAAGGGGAGGACAAACGTCGCGATGGTAAAGAAAAGATGCGAATGGTAGAGCGTTGGCGCGAGATTCTTTTTTTCAGTCTGGCTCTAGAAACCGTGGTGTAAACATTGTTCCCCTCCGCTTATGGGTGTGCTTCGATGCTCAACCCGTGTTTCGTTTCAAGAACAAACGGGCGACACTACCGGCGGTTCCCCACTTTTTTAACTGTGATTGATGATTGATTGTTAGTGATTCCGGTCGCGACAGCTTCTCTTCATATTATTATTCTATACTACATACTATAGGTCATTCGTTCCGTAAGTGTAGTGCATGTTACTTCTTCGGGAAGTGGCTGTGATCTGTCCCCGATGGACAGCTAGAGAGGTTTTCTACAATCAGGTGTATCCCTTCTGCTAGACACTGCCCCAGCCGGGAGAAGCTCTAAGCTCCCGACCGGTCTTCCGGCATGTGTGGTAGTGTAGTGCTTGCTAGTGTAAGTGGATGTAAGTAAGGAGTCAGGAGAGGGCAAGGAAGGGGAAGGAAAGATCGCGCTACAAATTTAATTCATTAACGAATACAGACAACAGAGCGAAAATAAATGTTTCTCCCTTCTTCAACTTGTGCAATAGCAAAATCATTTAATCTGGGCAAAAATAATACAATTCCAAACCGCATTATATCCTGATACCCTGAAGACTCCATGAGATCACTGTAAATTAGAATCATTTCACACTCCCATTTACCAGTTCCGCTGCAGAAAACAAAATAAAGGCCTTAAAAATTATCAATTCTGAATTACAGCTCTGCAGAATGTTTCAGAAGGTAGGCCTCCTCAAATACACTAGCTTGAAGACTAACAGTATGAAGTGCACTCTAGCCCTGAAAAAGACCACGTCATGGTCGAAACACAGCCTTGGACGTTACCTGGACAGCTGAGGGCCTCCCCGTATTGAAAAGGTTTGCCAACCCACGCCGAATATTTTTTCTTTGATTAATAAGCGATTCCCACTCCAAGATCGAAGTAGGTAAATAGTAGATTAAATAGTAAATAAATCAATAAGCTAGGCACGGTCCGGAAAATTTACTACAAAATAAAATAAAATAAATATGAGTGAGAAAACGCCGGGCTTCATTATTACATGGGGTTCTTCTTATGTCAATAATGGAATACGTCATAAAAAAGCGTTAGAATATTTACTTTATCTCTGTATGTTACAGTTTTTTTCTTGTCATAGGAGAGTCTTCAACGAAGATGTCGAGGTACACAAGAATTTCTTTGATATACTACTAATATTTTATCACGATATCTATGGTTAAACTAATAGAGTTTTATACTAATTGAAAGTTTGAAAGAATGTTTGGAACATTAATTGAAAGTTTTAATTTTTCTTTATCGAGATTTCCCTGTTTCTACGCTGCACCATCGTTCTCCACTTCGGTTCAAATATTGTTGAATGTTTCTTCAACTGTTTCCCGCTATAGTTTTTGAAATGATCTCCATGTAACCTTACAAACTAATTACTATTATCTTACTGAATAAAATGAAGGCCTGAGTTGAATACTCCTATATACTAAAATATAACTTTAGGATGGTACTTACGTTTGTGGTACAAGAAAAAAGTATCGATGAAGAAAAACTCTTGTATTATCTTAGAAGGTGAATTACTTTGAAAATTCTCACTGCTCCATAATTACCGGCATTCAAATACACAATTGTAAAAGAAAAATGAAAGTGCGAATGCTTTACGTTCCTAGGTCAGGCAACTCAGTAAAAGAAAAACTACCGTTAACATCTGCAAGATACTCCAGAAAAGTAGTGAGTTCAAATGTACCGGTTTCAGTCCTACGTATATTACTGATCAATCATGAAAAACTTCTCGGCAAACTGACATAAAAATTCTTAATTAGAATATTTCTCTTCGCCTCTCGAAATGGCCCGTATGATTAATTGATAACAATAAAGTACACTCATATACCTTCATATGAATTTAGAATACATCTGAGAAGTTACAGGACATCATAAATGACAATTACACTTGACAAAATATTCCCTATTGGTAGGCGATGTAAATAGAAAATATTCTGTAAATCTATTTTTCTACGATGATTGATTCGTGAATAGAAAATTAGTTATTGTGGTAAAGTGACACTCAAAACGTTGAAGCTTAGTTTAGAAGACATTCAAACTCAAGGTTATTTAAATTTGGTATTTTACTACATTAGATTTACGCCTTGAACATATCTAAGAATATTTATGTAGTTATTGAAGTGACATTAATAATTGCATGTTTTCACTCCCAGAATAATATGAGTTTTTGATTTAATTAGTGCCAAATCATATTTAAATTTAATTTTTGTCAATAATAACTGCTAATAACATGCTAGAGTTTCATAGAGAAAGTTTGTGAAGGTATTTTCTTCAAGGGGATAATCAAAGATTCAAAATCACGTAAAAGGAATATCCATTTATTTTCATTAAGTTAATTTTACAATACAAGTGTAGAAAACAAATAATTGAGCTATTGATCACAGCCTATTTTAGAACAAAATATTTTTATTGCATTGAATTAAGACCCGTAGTAATTTTGTCTTGTATTTTCGTGAAGTTCGTATTTACAACTGGATGAAAGAGTTATATTTTAGTGCTCCAATTTGATGCGAAAAGCAAAGTAATCTTTTACAATCTCAAAAAATTAAAATATTAAATACCGTATTTTCTCGAATACAAGACCCTCTTTACAAATGGAAACAAAAGATGGAGGGAGCAAATGCGCGAGTATCACGAATTCAAATGAAATGCATTTTTGGAGTTTTCTTTTATTTTTCAAAAAATGTTACAATATAATTATATTCTGACCCAGCTTCTGTTGCACCTGGAAATCCCTTATAGAAACAGCATTGGTCTCTAGAAGTGAGAAATAGTTGTTTCCTTCGCAATAAAAGAGAAGAAGAATTCAATACACGACATGAGGGGTTTATAGGAGAGGGGGAGTATTTTCGAGATAATACGTAACTTTTTAAAAACTTCTCAGTATTGACATGACCTAATATTCACATATTGATGGCCGAAGATTGAACATTTCAGTTGTTTCATAACATTAATTTTCTCTGAAACTATATTTCTGAAGAGAATATTGATAAACCTTAACAATTAAAAAATAAATTATTTTTGTGGTATAATTAATTAGGCCGGAATATTTCTGAATATTCAATGTCAGCCTGCTTCTCTGAATAATGAAGCAAACAGAATTTCAATTGAACACCAGGCAAAGACCAAGAACAATAATATTTAAGAGATGTTTGCGTACGTAAATATTCATCACTTCTAAGCCTTCAAAGCAATTCATACAGTTAATAATATATCAACGAATGAAAATCAATTTTCATGTTGACTAAAGAAAAACATGTAAATTTCATCCTTCTCCTTTTTTCCTATCTACTTTGAATACATATACGAGTATAACAGAAAAAAATGATAAAAAATATTCACATTATGGATTGAAGTCAACACATCACCTACATTAGCTTAATGTATATTAATTATAATTAGCATCAATGTATAACTTATTTACAAATTTCATGAAAAAATGTTAATTTATGTAAGCTGTAAAACAAATAGGTAAACAAAATGAATGGTCGAGCAAAAACATTTCTATATCTAAGAAATGTTTCTTGCTTTACACTGCGTAGTGAATCACCTATTATTATTATTATTATTATTATTATTATTATTATTATTATTATTATTATTATTATTATTATCATTATTATTATTATTATTATTATTTTATTACATATATTGTATAAAATAATCGGATTTTTAATAAATGCCTTTACCTCTCCTAAGAAGCCTCAAATTAATTTATAATTCGGGACGGTTTTCTTTTAAAAAAAGCAAAATAACGATGTAGGTACTTTCAATTTCAAATTTGAAAAGGGATTTTTATAATGTATTCTAACAAACGTATTTGCAACACGAGGTTGATATGAAGAATATCTACATTGAACAGTTCTTTACTACAACATATGTTTTAAGCAATATTTTTATAACCTCCAAGAAAATTACCTCTTGCAGCTAAGTTCTGACTTAAGTGGTCTCTGTACTAATTTCTCTATGTTAACTTGAGTTTCTATGTTAATACAGATTTCTTGAAATTAAATTTGCTTAAATGTGAACGTCTCTGAAAATTGGAACAAATACCTTATTTTTAAGCTTCTTCTGTAATCTCATTAAAATTCTCTATATTTTTAAAATGTTACATCTTAATTGTTGCAGAGGGAAGTTTTTATAGAATTATGTAGAATTTAATTTATCATTAGTATGTTTACGATTTGAACTCATCTCTTCCGAAATTTATTGTGAAGAAGTTCTCAGGAGGCAACTCTGGTTCAACGACCAATCGTATTTTTGTATTTGGGTAGTTTAATGTTGAACTGTACTAAATAGAAAATAGTTTCGCTGTAAGTTAATACAAACATTTTTTGTAATAAATATAGGCATAGCATTCATCAACATCAATATGCCACCAATTCCAAGATGAAAAGTAAAATCTTTATATCCAAACAAAAAATAAAAATTGCAAGGTTTTGCAAAATGGATGAAGCTTAAACGATTTGCGAATGGTAACATCTTTTTGCTAAACTTCATTAGTTTCTGAACTTGGCTTGACGACCTCGAAAATAAACATTGCAAGGTTTTGCAAAATGGATGAAACTTATACGATTTGCGATCGGTAACATCTTTTTGCTAAACTTGATTAGTTTTTAAACTCGCCTTGACGACCTCGAATTGTAAGAAGACTTCGTAAATTGGAGTAAATTTTGTACTTTTTAAATAACTAAAATATTAGATTAAAAAGTAAATGTTTTACCAGAAGACTAATTTTTCACTCAAATTTCAGTGGATTGAAGTCGATTAAGGGAAAAAAGCGAGTTAAATAATTTTTTGTCCCAGGTGCGCACCTAATTTTTTGTACATTCCAGATATTTATGGATTTTTACTAAAAAATGGAATTGTTTTTAGACCTAAAAGTTGTATTCTTGTGAAAGCAATTGTCATAAATGATATTAATGGTGCCAAGTATTGAGTAATTTGAAATTACAGTATGACAATTGATATCTACTATGTTTCATTCTCATTAATGTCTCGGTGACATCAGTGATTTGCGAGGTAAAGCCTAATAAAAGAGCAAATGGGTTCGTATTTAATAATGTAAAGAAACTCACTTTAAGATTTTTGAAGTAAATATTTGAAATATTTTATTTCCAAATATGTACGAGAAAGTAAATTTTTTTTCTTCGCTTGCCATTAATTTTGTATTTGATATCAAAGTTGATTATAAGATCTTTAAATGTTTAGACCAACAATTTTTTATTGGACTAGGTTGAAAATGTTCTACTTTACGATTGATTCACAGTGTATAAAATATTACCAATAGAGTGATTGTATCCAAAGAATCGTGCGCGATGACTTTCATTCATTTACATAATACAACCAGCAAACCCTTCATTAAGAGGGAAAAAAATAAAAAGTAAATTTGATCACCCATCACCTTATTATTCAGTGAGGTGGATAAATACATCAATAAAAAAGTTAATTCGCCATTTCCAGATTTTAGACATTGGCAAACAGACTTTTAAAAACCGATAGTCCCTTCGGTGTCGGACTTCCAGCACTGGAGTGATATCATTTGATGCCCTGAGCGACTTCAGTCGGTATCAGCCAGGAGGATAAGACAAAGAAAAGAGAAAAAAAGAAAAAAAGACACTTATTTAGAGAAGGCACGAACAAATGCCGCGGTTACAGCAAGCAGAAAAGCCAGCAAGACTAAAAGGGGAGGTAAAGGAGCAAGTGCTACCAATATTACGGCCAAAAATAGCGCTATGACGAGTCCAGTCGTGAGTAGAATGGATACTCCTGCGAGCACATGCAGAATCAACAGGATCAACAGCAACAACACTAGTAACAATTCAAATAACAGCAGCAAAAGCAATGGCGGCAACGTTAACAGTGCCGGACGGGTTGGCGGAGGAGACATGTGCTTCTAATATTTGTAATATTTCAAAAAAATATGTCCTCACTCCCCAAATAAGCCTTGTTTACTTAGTATAAATGTTATATTTCCTTTATTAGATAAAGTTGATAAGTTTATGAGATATTCTTCTAATTTTATTAGAATGCTTAGCCAACTTTATTGTCGAATACAGTCAATTATTTTTGGCAGGAAAAACTGGTGTTTTTGATTTCTATGAATATGGCACGATATCAACAATTTATAGAACAGAATGAGAAAATATTGCTATGTCTACATCATGGTTTCACAATAAATAAATAAAACTTAAATTATTATTAATAAATAAATAAAACTTAAATTATTATGAACACTAAAATAGCTTTATGTTCTATTATTAGTCGTTTTATACTTTTGAAAAACTGAAACTACTTTCTAAAATTCAGTATTTTTTACATGATCTATACTTTTACATTGTACAACAACTCATTTTAGTATTGTTGCAAACACGGATATACTATTTATTGTTTCTGAGATCTACCTGGTTTCTTTAAGCGTTGTTAGGAATATATAAAATAATATAACGTTAAAATAAACGTTAAGAATATAAAAGAGAAAAACTGAGTAAATAGTGATAGTTATAATAATATATAAGCATTACACGTAAGTATTTCAACTTCCTTACAACTGAATTGTTACAAAGTCTTTGTTTTGTTCTCTGCTTCATTCATATTAGAGAGGAGAGTTATTAATTACTTTTATATTTGCAATTGAGTGAAGAAATGTATTAAATCATGTCGGATTGTATTCTCTTTGCAATCGTCTCTTTCTAATTCCTATCAGGCATCACAAGCTTTACTTTAATGACATTAACTATCCGGTATTTCCGTGCCTTCATGGTAACTCAGTAATATGTATCGTAGGGGATATTATGTAATTTTATTGTCAGTGGATTTATCATTTCAATGTCTCTATAATATTTCATTTCGCATTACGAATGTTTTAGGAATAAGTGTTGTATTTTGTGAACATGACAATTCTTCGCAGAAAATCATGAGTACTTATGTCTGATCTGAAAGTCTTTAATTACCTAGGTTTCTTACCACCGAAGAAAACTTCGAGTGTAACGAGTTTGTTTTGAAAATATTTTACAATTTTTGGTTTCTCACGTCATGCTACAGTTTACAGATTATTACATATTACAGATTATTTCTTTTACATCATCCGCTATTTCGTATCTATATTAAACCATTCAAACATTTTTTTTCTTGAGGGGACGCGTTTAGACTTTGAAAGAACGCGATCTGAAACGATCGTCTTTCTTCGGGAGCGGTCGGGTCACGTGACTCGACGTTGAGGGATGGCCATCGATCCTGGAAGTGCTTCTTGTGTTGCCTCGCTTCGCCTGCGTTTTACTGGCTATCCACGTGAGAATTTTTCGTGTTTGAGGACGAAGCTACCTCCCAACAGAATTTCTTCTTTCGGAAGTCAATCACTGCAGAGTTATCATTTTATATACTATTTATAAACCGTGTTTAACATCTGATTATTGCGAGGAAAATGTTGTCAAGGTTGGCCGTATGTTTTTGTTAGTAGTATTTTCCACCCTCTCCTATTTTACAAAAACTGTTTTATTAGATGATTTCATTAGTCTAAATGTAGATGCATTATTAAAATGCGTAATATTATGTTAGCTAGTTTATTGTAATCTTATTTTAACTCATGAATATTATAGTTCGTGACCGGGAAAACTTCAACTGCAAAGTTTCTTTATTTAATTAATTTATTTAATATCAAAAAACAATAAAAACTACGTGTGATGTTTCGAAGGGAGGAAAGTTACGATAAGGCGAAGTGAATTATTTTCTGAGGCACGTTCTTTTGTTAAGTATATATTAAATTTTCTGGAAAGCATTTTAAACAAATATTCAAAACGTTTAATCAGTATTTTTACCAAAGACTCAAGTGCAAATTAAATGACATGTGATTAATATCTGATGTGTTGGTTCGTAGCATCCAGAATATTAAATATCAAAGAATCAGTTTGCCCATAAAGTAATGTTAAATTGTACTGATTATGACAGTGGAAGAGTTATGTTGACAAAGTTTTCCAGCTGTGTTGTTAAATTAAATTTTGTTTAGACTTTAGGACGATTATTTTATAAGTATTGAAAATCATGCTTGAAATGTAATGTGTTTTAGCACACTATTTCCGAACTAATACATTATTCGTTTTAAAAATATTATTCTATGATAAAATTAGTCTCATTGCACTTCTGATAATGGTTTTGAGACGATAATTTAACCTGATTTTTGGGTTGTGCATAACTGAAAAACCTTGTTATAATTTTTTATAATACATTTGAAATTTCTTATCTCTAAGATAGAATTACTTTTGTAAAAAGTAGTTAACATCATCACCATCACAAGTAAGAATTTAGTCTTATTCCTAATTTAGAATATTCCTTTCAGTTGATGTTCGATGAAATAATTTCTTTCTGTAAATTTTGCTAAACTTCTTCGTAGGCAGTACAATGGAAACATGAAATTATACAAATATCACATGACAGAGTTTCTAACACATCACTCAATGCGTATGCGTTCCTTGCTGAAGGCACCTTCGAACACAAATAGTCAAAAAATATGATATATACCTTATACAATACATTGATTTGTTTTGAAGTGATTACCACAAAATATATGTCAAATTATATTCACATTCAGTGCTTTCTTTTCGCTAGTTTAATTGATACACACAAATCGCATTGCAAGCCATTATATTTGTATTTCTCTATCACATTTTCCGTAAACAAACCCTTTAAACACGTGAAATACACTTTAGAAGCACGTGACAGCTCATAAACATTCACATGTTACCACATGTATAGAAAAGTGAAGGAACTTCAAGTATTTTTCATTCACTTCAATTTTGCTATTTTTGTAACAAATAGTCACATTAATTGCCCCAGTTTTCCACAAAAAAATTTAAAAAATTAAACTTATTTTGATGCATATTTTGAAGCAAAATCTCTAACGATGAATCTCCACTACAACACCACCTTTAGATCATTGACGACATGTAATAACGGCAAAATATCACAGTGAAGTTGATCATCACAATCATGTTGCATGAAGCTTTTGTATTTTTTGTATTCGTACCAGGTGAATGTAAAACATTAATAGTGCGTATTTTCAGTTGTTTCAGTGGGAGGCTGTACTGAAAACACTTGTTGAATTAATATTATGCAAACTGACACACGTTACATTTGCGAAATGTCCTTCAATAATCGTTGAATGGAGAATCTAATCATAATTAATTTTCTTCTTTCAGACGTATAACTATGATTCAACATTCCGAGATGCGTGCTATTCATGTCTATCGCAATTATTGCACAATTGCAAAATAAATATTAACACTAGAGTGATTTAGAACTTTTCTAATATGAGGTTGCAAAGTGGTAAAAATCACACCGTTTTCTTGATATGAGCGATGGCGAGCGTTTACTTCACGTTGCGTTGAACGTGGAAACAGCCGCATACGTACACCGCATACTCACACCTACAGTGATCCCTTGCTAGATTATTCGCGAATATCGTGCACGCAAACATTAATGCGCATGCTCATGGCAACGAAAGCAACGTTCAGAAACACTGAAGTGGACAAACGTCGACGTGCATATGACGGAAGTAATTACTAATTTTCAGTACATTGTTGATAAAATATAAAATATACTAGTTACGGACATCTACGTTTGTGGATTTCATTCCATATTGACACCCTCTTGCAGGTTTTACAATGGCAAATCATCGCTTTGTGTTGACATACTAGTTTATTTCTAGAAAATAGGTTATTGTCGATGTATTATGACATCTTATTAATAACATGCTCTACATAGTTGTATTCGTTTTAGAATTTTCTGAGAATATTTGTACAATATAGGGTTTGAGCTATCGTTTTCATCTGTCATGTTTACTTATAAACAAAATAAGTTTTGAAAATTGTTCCATTTTGCCCATAAGTTCACAGCAAATTATGTAGAGATAAATAAACCTTTTTCTCCAAAAATATCACATTCTCTTTTTGGAATAGAATGTTAATATAACTAAATTACGCCACATACATGATACGTTGTAACTAATGCCGTGAAACACTTTTGCAGTATTCGTCTTGAAATGTCAATTGCAAAACTTGTTGAAACACGAAACTGCCAAGCAAATTTTTACACGTATGCCCGTAAGCACTGTTAACTCACTCTTGAACCTCAGTTTATCACCATCCAACCATCATTTTCACAACCATCCAACACACATCAAATAAGAGCATAGACGAATTTGTTTCTTCAATATTACGTTGTAGACATTTGAGAAGTGAACATATCTGAACGTAACAGTCAGTAGTTTGTTAGTTACTCCCTGAGCGGGAGCTTGATGTGACATGACACTACCAAGTAAGTTATTAAACGTACCTATGTCCTGTATTTATTACAAAACAGGTAAATCACTGAGCACTATCCATCCACAACCGACCAAAATCTGTGTATAAACCAACAAAAAGCTGTGAACAAGACGAAACGGTTTCTTCCAAACTACATACCACAAACTTGTGAACTGAGAACTAAGCGGATCGTTCGGTGGTTTTGTGGTTACGTGTCGGGCGGGACCTTGCCATGGAGTGGCTTCGGAAGGCTGCAGTCGATCACGTGTTCGTTCGGGTAAACTCGGAAACGGTCGGGCGTCGTCGTCCTCCCGCCCGTGCGCGCACGCAGACGTATTGTAAGGTGGGTGAGCGGGTCACTGTCCCGGTGGTGCCTAGAGCGCGCGCATCCCATTTGCGAGTGGTTCGCCCGGTCCTTATGTTCCAGCGGGGTGCCCAAGGTGTTAATTGATGGACAGGATACCAGGGATTCTCTTCTTTCAGAACGCTTCATGCCTCCTGCTAGAATAGTTATTCATGGACCAATGGCATTACATTCATAATATAATTTTACTTAATATATTTTTTACAATATACTATATATATATATATATATATATATATATATATATATAAAATTTTATTTTATATAATATTATGGTACATACAAAATTTTTTTTTTACGTAATTTTAAAAATTAACTAGACTTATTAACTACTTAACTAGTTGTTGGCACGACATAGTTTGACTTTTGATATTTACCATCCTTTATTCTTTTTTATAATTCCATCTCATAATTCTCTCCATAAATGAAAATGTATCACGTTTCAACTGTTTATAGGTTTTCCTTGTAACTATGATTCTCTCGATCCAGGTAAGTTGTGTTGAGTTGCTGACTGAACTACGTATGGAAGGCAATAACAAGCAATGAAGTAACAGTAAAAATAAAATAGAACTTTTGCTTGTCAGGCGCGCAATTTAAATCCAAGTGTTTCATTAATGATTTACACTCTGAAATATTTTACTTAAGAAGTCTAAAAAAAAGGAAATTGGGAAAAAATACCCAAAAAAATTCATAGGACTTACACCGACCGTGATGAGTAACCGCAAATCATCTTCTTCAATTTGTCGATTCATCCCACCCTGGAATTTTCTACGTCCCCTTTCAACAATATTGACAATTTGCATCCTTGGTGTGAATGATTGGTTCTAGCGTCAACAATATCATCTAGAGCAGAGAGTGGTTGAGACATCGTATGTACCTGTAAGATTTTTACTGAAGCTTCGGTACCGGCTGAGGTGGATTAGGGCTCCAACAGATGTCACTGCAGTGTCTCTGATCGAGAGGTTCTAGGGTTCGAGCTACGACGGTGGCAAGATTTTCAATTATCTAGATACCTAAGTTGAGTACATCCGCTGGAGGAGAATTCTAGCGGCCGGCTGCTCTGATAGGTAGATTTCCGTGGTTTCTCCGATCCACACCAGTATCCTAACAAACGGGCCACGGACCAAGCCCTTTCCTTGTCTTTATCTCACTTCTTACTCATACACTTTTACACTTGTTGAATTGAATTGAATTGAATTTACCTTATTTTACGTGGCGAGACTCGGGCCATCAGGCCCGCTCTTCCGTCTGACCACGCAAATTTCGCTACGCTCCTTTCACCAACTAGCGGAGAAGGAGGTATTTCTTGGGCGAGAAACAGGCGATTTGAATTTAGCTCAGAGGCGTCATTTAGGCTTGAAGATCTTTTACATGCAAGTAAAATTACTAACATGGTACAGCCGGCTTTACTTCCCCTCCGAAGGAGAGCGTACGAAGGATTTTGTCAACTTGGACTTATATGGACTACAATACCACACGGGCCAGGAGGCTGGTCGAGAGCTTAGAGATTGTTGTTGCTTGGGCGGTGCTCCGTTGATGGGAGATACCTGGGTGGGAAAAACCCCTAGCCGACGGTAGATCGGGGCCGGATTTCACCCTTCAGCGGGAGAAGATCCCCTCCCGAGAAAAAAAACATGCACTACATGTTCTAACGCGTTGTATTTCTGTGTGCTGTATGACGGCGGGAACAGTCTGTACAAAGGGCCTGCATGTTCAAATTTTGAAATTCATTCATCCAATTGCTACATTTTCAGATAATTTGCCCGTAAGACATTTACACTAGTGTCATATTAAACAATATTTTAGACTCCTGTGTGCCAGGTATTAGCGGCGCGTACATATTAGAACATAAAGGTATGAATATTCCGTGAATACCACGCCAGTCATGCGCCAACTATTTACAATCGCCTACGTATTCACACCAGTGTGTTGTATTTCTGTGCTGCATGACGACGGAAACAATTGGTACAGAGCAATTTGTGAATTCGGTAATTGTGAAGTTTGTGAGGGTGATAAATTATTCTCCGAAATCCAACATTTCCAAATAATTACCCCATACGAATTGGACACTGGAGTCGTAATAAACAATATTTTAGAGTCCTGTGTGGCGGGTAGTGTCACCGGGTTCATACTACAGAGCTGGCCGAACCATTATAGCAGAGTTATTGAACGAGACGAAAATGTATTTGTAACCATAGGTCTTTACTTCTAGGCTGTCCGGGTGACGCCGCGTCGTTGGCAGATAGGCCGACGTTTCGCCTGTCATGTCGCAGGCTTCTTCAGGGTACTGACATAGTAAAGCTCCGCCTCCGGTGTTATATCTTATTCAGCTAGTGGTCGGGCAACGCAAGTGCGCCGTGATTGGCGGAGAGGTCCCTCTGATTGGCTCGCGATCTGGGCCAACCCGGGCCTCGCACCCGCCGTCCTAGAGATCGGACGGAGAGGAACAGTCCCCGCGCCGTCAGGCATCGGTGGAAGAATATACTTCCAGGCGTGGCTTAGATTAAGGCCTGCATCCGCGTTGATGTTTTGCGGCCGTCTACTGATTTCTATTTCTATTTCTATAGAATTTAATGATATATTGAATATTTTCTATGAGATTTATGTCAGGGCTATTTGCAAACCATTGAAGCACAGACTGATCAATGTCTTGTATATTTTCAAACTTTCTTTCCTATTGTGGCATGGAGCGCAGTCACGCACAAATATGAATTAGTTTTTTCCAAACCCCGAATTTGTTTGAGTGGATCATTGGTTCTACACGACCTGTAGGTACATGCCCCACCATTATATCAATAACTGCAGTATACATTTCTAGTACTATTAACAGACGTTTCTCTTGAAACCATTACTTTTTTCAAGTACTCACCAGGACACATTGTAATCCGTTACGTCAATGAAGACAAATTTTCCTATCATAATTTGGCAAATATTAATGACATTGATGTACAAAAGAATATACATTTCAGCGGTATACATTTCAGGCCATCTCCGGCATCAAAAGAACACTGGTAAAGAGAGTCCGATAAGAACCAAAACTCAAGCTTTATTAAACAATGTCCATACGAATATTCTCCTGTATGGATGCGAAACATGGCCAACAACATCTAGGAAAATCAGGATAATTAACGCAAAATAAATGCGATATCTGAGATATGTGAAGGGCTGCACATTAATGGAGTATATCACAAATGAGGATATGAGAGAAGAATTGAGATTTACCAGCTTACAAGAAAGGTTACCTATAGAAAAAAACTGGATATACCATTTTCAAGGAATGAACTACGAGAGATTGCCCAATGCAGGCCTATTACTATCTCCCAAAACAAGAAAAAGAGAAGTAGGAACGCCAAAGAAGAACTGGTCTTCTCTAGACAACTTTGCAGGAACATGCTAATGACAGCCTGAACCATGCTATTGTTGTTGATGATGATGACGATAATTTGGCCACCTATGAAGAGTATACGTTTCTGAATGCTCACACCAGCCATGCGCCAACTGTTTACAAACGCTTGCCCACCCGCGCCCAACGTGCTCAACACGCTGCATGGAGCGGGCAGCGACGGCGGGGGTGGCGGAGGCGGCGGCGGCGGTAGCACAGTCGGCGGGGGGCGGGGCGGGAGGGGGAAGGCGCAGCCACATTGATCGCTTCCCCCACCACGCCCTCCCTTGCTCCGCAGGGGTTGCAAACGCCAGGACCTCTACGCACCCCCTCGTTACAAAGGCCTAAAATTCTGGAGCCGCTCTTTTTCCCCTCAACGCGACCTGAGCCCTAAGTAGCCACATCCAACGCCTTTGGGAACGTACGTAATTGCCCGGTGTGGCGTGTACAAACTAATTTTTCGTGACGTCTTGATCAAAAGTACAACAAACACGGAATTCGTAAAAAATCGTATCCTCAATAAACAAATAGTTTAATAATAATAACAATAAAAATAACAATAACAATAAAAATAACAATAATAGTAATAATAATAATAATAATAATAATAATAATAATAATAATAATAATAATAATAAGAAGAAGAAGAAGAAGAAGAAGAAGAAGAAATATTAATTAGCTGACTCCCGTGGCGCAGATGCTTATGGCAGCCGTCGTGGCGCCGAGAAGGCTGCTGGTTCGATTACTGCGTAAGCATGGTCGTATTTGTGTTTGTCCCTTCGACCCTTATCAGCATCCTATCACCTCATAATTCACAATTCAAGGTGTAACAACCTAGTCTTATCAAGGGATACAGCCGAAAAATTCTCATTCCCATAATGACACACGCTAATATCTCCGGGATGAATATGACTGGGCCTCGGAAAATAACATGTAGAGTAGTCATAAATGGCAGAGACACATATAATAATAATAATAATAATAATAATAATAATAATAATAATTATGATAATAATAACCAATCCGATGACCGCGATCGCGAAGGCAGTAGTGCTAAAGCGGTCGCGGACAGGAAGATCGCGGGTTCGCGTCCTGCCTCGGGCACGGTTGTGTTGTGTGTGTCTATTTCATCATTAATCATCATAAAAATTTCACCCCATCACCCAGGCCTAACTATTCTGGGGCGCGAAAAATGGAATCAGCGTTAAAAATCTGATCCCCCTAATAGAAAACGTGCACCTACCCCAACATTCAAGACTGAGCACTGGGATGCACGTATTGCGTCACCACATGGCCTATTCGCGAAAGATAAATAAGTATTATTATTATTATTATTATTATTATTATTATAATTAATAATAATAATAATAATAATAATAATAATAATAATAAGAAGAAGAAGAAGAAGAAGAAGAAGAAGAAGAAGAAGAAGAAAAGAAGAACTAGTTGAACTCTTACAATTACATCTCACAAAAGATAAAGCGTGAGAAAGTTACATCAGAAAGCTACTACATTTGCACTATGCGAAAAATCGAAAACTCAAAAAGTGTTGTTTCATGTCGTTTACTAGTTATCCTTCAAAACTATTAAAATGGAAGATTTAAAAATTTTGTAATAAATACAAAGTAAACATAATAATGCAACAACCAGCTGCTGATGTTACTAAACAAATCTGGAATAATACAATCATCCATTCATTGTGAATAAGGATTTAAATCGTTTATCAAAATTTATACAAAATCTCATGTATTTTTCAGGATTTGTGGGTTCTATTTATCTTTGTGAAATACTCTGCTATCAACCTTACTTAACAACGTAATGCATGACATATGACTATAAGCACTGGATTTGTAAAGGGACAATTGTGTCACACGATAATTGCACATTTACGTTGATATACCTTCAATAATCTTTGTACTAAGATTTTAACATGAATCAAACATTTTTTTAAAATTTGAGAACCAAGTAATAATGATTGAACATAGCTTCGAAAATTGCTGTCGTATTTAAATATTTCGCAAACTGTCACGTTATATAACTAGTTAGTCTGTGCGTGCGTATTCTAGCGATATCAGACTTCAGGTTTAGAGTTACCTCAATACTCTAAATTGATTAATTAAAAGTGAAACTTTCTTAAAACATCAGCACTATGATACAAGAAGTAAACGTATAATTAAACATGACGAATCAAAATATCATCCCACAGTGCAGTTGAAACAGAACTGCAGGCAGCGCGACTTTAAGGATTACGAACTAAGGGAATATTTGAGTGAAATTCATATTTTGTTTTGTTTCATTTATTAGTATTCTCTTTTTATTGTGTTGAATGTTAGTCCCCGCAGGGCGGATCGTGTCTGCGTAGGCGAGCACAGTCTCTGTTGAAGAGTTGTAAACGATCACCCGGACCCTAAGTATCACGGCGGCACTCAGGTCGTTAGTCTCAAGGTGGAGGCAGTGAGTAGGTCATGTTCAAGCTCCTGGTTGCCTGTTCAACTCGGTAACCCACACGTTGGGCCCCTGATACGCCGACCTTTGGGGCAGGATCTGGTGAAGGAGATTCTTCGGAATGCTCTGGAAAAGTCCGGCGGGAAATTACCATTCGTGAGGTTGCCTAGGTTCACGGCGATACTTGCGTCGGTAGCCTAATGGTGTAGGCAGTGAGGAGGTGGGATGGGGGGGCCCGAGCTACCCAAATCTTAGTTCCTAGTCAGGCTCTTGGCATCGTCGTGGCAGTGGCCAGATACTCTGGGCAAAGAGGAGGGACTTTTTCCCGGAGCGTGTGAGTGACGCAATGATTTGACGTTGGTACTAGCCTGGAACGCTAGTAGCTCAGAGCTGGCAGGGCGACCTCGCCCAGGCATTGAATGGGCAGGATGCCGTGAGGGCAAACTGCATTCCGGCAGAATCAGGTTTCGATCAAGTCGTCGTACTTGTGTGGCGGTGGAGGGTGCGTATAAAGGCTAACGCATAGGTGCTCAGCCCGAGATCTTATGCCCCCTGGTAGAACATGAGTTGTGAAGTTGTCCACACTAGGGTTGCACTGTTGCACTTCCTTCGTCTATTGATCGTCTTTGTAATATTTGTTTCTTAGGAACATTAATATATGAAGCTAGGTATTCTGTAATCAATACCAAATACGGTGCATATTGGTTCATAGAGTGAGCGTAATACTTTTTTGGACTGTTTGGATCTTAGGTCGGTATAAAGCGACGTGTGTGGCACACACACATACACACACGGAAGACGGAAATCTCCTTTTATGTGAAACGTCTTTAGACCGGTCCTTACGAAAGGAAAAGACACATAACAAAAACGTTAAAATTATCCACCCTTTTATCTTTGCAACCATTCTGTCTGAGCATGTGGCTTTGATGTTTTACGTTTCATAGGTCAATTAATTTATCACTCGTTGATGTGACTCGAGAGCTGTTGGTGTTGTTAGCGCTCCACTCATGTCAACACCGAAAGAAAATTTTGTCTTGCGCACGGTATTAAAAGAGACGTAGCCTACAGTGTGACCGAGAGAGGTATCTCAGAGCATCAACTGATGTCACTGCAGTACCTCTGACCAGGAGGTTCTAGAGTTCGAGTCCCGACGATGGCAGGATTTATGACACTAGCTAGATAGCTAGGTCGAATTCAGCCGCAGTCTGGAGGAGACTTCTTGCGGCCAGCTGCTCTGATCGGTAGTTTTCACTTGTTTCCCTGATCAATACCAGGCAAATGCCAGAGAAGTGCCGTAAAAAATGAGCCCACGAGCGCGATCATTCCTTCCTCTTCCTTGTCCTATCCTCACCCCTTACTTACACACACTTACATGCACTGCACTACCACAAATGTCGTGAGACCAGTCGGTAGCTTAGAGCTTGTCAGGGCTAGGGTGGTGCTCCGTTGGAGGGAGATAGCTGGTTAGGGAGAACCCTGCAAGTCGACATGTAGGACGACGTCAGTTCTCATCATCTTGTTGGGGAATGATACCGTTACCTCCTGCGATAAAAAAACATGCACTGCACTTACGGAACCAATATCCATAGAAGTTGACGCCACTTCTGTAAAAACATCAATAAATCAATTATTCGTACAGTATTCAAATTGTTACTTTGGAACTGTTTTCATTTTGTTTGTTCGCAAGTTGGAACCCCTCAATTGAATGTCAGGATAGGCAATTCGCCATACAAAGAAGCAATGCGGACTGCTCATATAATTCGCCTCAATACTTCACTCATCTCTATCACAGCATCATTTAATGACTTCAAAACAATTTCTTCTACACGATAAATTGTGAGTGAATACTCTTGTAATTATGTAGCTATCACTTCGAGTATCCCACATTTGTTGGATGGGTATATGAAGAGAGTTAAATAAAACATTGCATGGGTATATCTTGGAGTTTGCGTTCGCGGTGTTAAATTAGTTTATTCCTGTTCAAAATGGCATAGAAGTAGCAGATGCAAGCAGAGCCTATCAGCAGCTGAGATGTCTCAGGGCAATAACGTTTGCCTCTGCCCCCATTAACGGGGTGTCCTAATGTTCCGATGCCAGACACCGCAATGGTGGAAGATAGTCGCTAGAATGTTGATTCGATTGATTGTGTTCTATCCCCGCTGGATAAGGAGATACCAAGTAGACCTACACGGCAGCTTCACGAGTTTTCCCATCCAGGTATTTCCCATCAGAGGAGCACCACCCCAGCAGCGTCAAGCTTTGAGCGCCTGGCTGGTTTCCCGATATGTGTGGTACTGTAATGCATGTCAGTGTGCATATAAGACCAGGAAGAGGAACGAAATATCGCGGGAGGTTCGTGGCCCGTTTATTTGTACTGCTCCGGCATTTGCCGTGTGTTGATCAGAGAAACCACGGAAAACTACATATCGGAGCAGCCGGCCGCTATACTTTTCATTCAGACAGTAACTGAATTCGACGTAGCTAACAAGCAAGTGTCAACAAAAAAAATCTTGCCTACTTCGGGACTCGAACCTAGGTCATCCCGGTCAAAGGCACCACTGTGACATCAGTTTATGTCCTGAGCGACCTCTTCCGGTTGACCACTTCGAGCCGCTTCATTGAGAAATGATTAATGATGACTAGTGGTGCTACAGAATTACACCGACTTTCCCAAATTAGTTTTCTTTACTTCCTTTGCTCTCAGCTAACTATCGGACTTACCACATACTCTTGCCAGCTGCCATCTATCGGCGCTTAAAGTACTTTTTTTTTGAAATTTTCTTAATTTTGCGGTTTCATAATAATGGAACGGAAATATTATTTTAGGAATATTGAAGAACAGTAAAACCTCGACCTAAATGACAAAATTATTTGAAAAATTTGGAGCTGTTTTTAAGAAAATGGCATTTAAGCAAAACTATATATATATATATATATATATATATATATATATATATATATATATAGGAAATTATATATAGGAAACTTGAGCTATATATAGGAAATTTGAGCTCTTTTTCACAGAAAATTTTTGAGTTTTGTAGAAACTTCATTAGAAGTGATTTAATGCACATTAATTCACAAATACAATATTAAAAATTGCTGTAAACGAGCATATTAAAGGTGCGAGAGATTTAAAAAATACGATTGTGTAATTTTTGATCAAACAAAAGAATACACCAATATGGAATTAATATCATTTCTAACAATGCCATTAGCACTAGCCTTTAGAAAAGTGTGAAGAACAAATTTGAAGCTGTTATTGATAAAATGGCATTTTAACGATCCTAAAAGTGCGGAAATTTGAGCTCATTTTCAAGAAAACTTTTCGATAGATTTCGAGAAAAAGTATATGCGATTTTTTAAAACACATGTTTTCAGTAGAATAATGAAAACAAATTGCTGCTAGTCTAAATATTAACGATGTGAGAGTCATGTCAAATAATTACACTTTTGAATGTTTTGAAACAAAGTGACGTGAACTGATGTTTATGTTATCTCATAGAGTACATTTAGCACTCTCCCTACAAAACGTTTAAAGAAAGAATTTGGAGCCGTTTTTGAGAAAATATTTTTTTGTTTTTTTTAATTGCAAATACTGCTCGCAATATTGCATGAAAACTACTAAAATTTTCAAAAACATTCATATGACCTTAATGAAAGAACTTACTATGGAGAATAAATTTTATTTGAAGGAAATATTTCTATATTCAATATAAATAGATGTATTAGAATTTACACAGGTTTTTTAAAATAAACAAGTGGTCTGTTTAATAAGTGAAACTAAAGAAAAGTTGTGGTTCTAGAACAGCACATACTTTCTTGCGTTGTTCAAAAATTTGAAATTTGGAAGATTAAGGAAATTCAACAAAGCAAAGAAAAATTGGAACAGTTATTTAGAAGATTTGCTTTTTTATAAATTGCAATAATTTTAAGCCCAATTACGCGAAAACCTATCATTTTGTCATAAAATCGTATAAGACTTTTTAGAGAGTTAATTATTTAGAACATATTTTCTTAAAGGCTAAAATCTTATCATCAATTTTGCAATTTAGAAATGTTAAATGTTTGCAGTTTTTGAAAATACACAAACGAGACTTGAACCACATTTTTAGTTTTTTGAGGAGAAAATGCAAAGAAAAATTTGGATCTGTTTCTGAAAAAACGCTCTTAAAATATTTTTAAATGGACTATATTTCACGCAAAATCTATTCATAATTTCGAAAAATTGTGCATGAACGTATTTCAAGATCTGTTTAAAAACATATTTGGCTTAGTAAAAATTCCTTTACTTTCAATATTGAAGTTATGAGAAGACGTGAGCCGTCACAGTTTAGCGTATTGGTCAGCGTGCACTCTTTCCATGAAGCGACCCCCTATCATTTTACAAAAATGTATGGTGCTTTAGTTCATAGTTCCCTCCTCTTTCTGTCGCTTACAAAACCTTCTCCTCCCCCTTTTCTTGTCTTAACTTCCCTGACTCTCAGATCTCATTCTTTCACCCGCACCATCGTAATGAACTTGATTTCGTCTGTCTAGTGACGGTTAACTGTATCATAATATTAAGGTACAAACCATCTGTTTTGTGAGCTCTCATGTGTTTGGTAAGCTCTTACTTGTCATAATTTCTACATTTTAAAATTGAATGGTAAATAATTTTTAATTTTGTACTATATAATTTCAAAATTAAATTTTACTGCCTGATGATGGTGACAACAATCTCCGAAACCGTTGCACGATTATAAAATTAATTAATCTTACAAAAAAATTGGCTACAAAAAAATATGGACCCTAACCCTTCACAAACTCGTAATTACTTAAAAGACAGACTGAAAGGAAGAAATAAGACTTTTTGTAGTTTATCGTGACGAAAGTAAAGGACGAATCCATGATTTGCAATGTATAATCCAATGATATATATTACAAAATTAGTAAAATGTGGCATTGCCGACGCTCTAAACTGTTTTAAAAATAATTTTATGAGTTGAAAAGTTTTTTCATACTTCTTTCATGCTCAGATATGTTCAGATATGTTCTTTCAGTATCTAGCATTAGACTTGCTAATGAATCGTAGTAGCCGATAATGTTATACTACCATCCAAAATTTCCCAACACCCAATGGCCATGTATCTTACCTCCATACGGGATGTGAACTGGTATTATTGAAATTTTAAAATTATAATCACAGTAACAATTACTTGTAGGTTTTGATGGTGTAATATTTTGCTAGTTTTCTAATATGCACAAAAATGCACGTAGCTTATTTGCATTAGCACAAATGTTAAATGCAAAAATGCAGATCATTCCCAATTAGTTTCGAAAATTCTGTCGCATCATCTTTTCCAGGTACATTTGTATCTTCCCCGGATTTTCTCAGCACTTCCATTTTTTTCTCCCCTAATTTTTAAAGAGATTGAATATTTACAAACTCAGTCTCTCAGAAATAATTAGTATTCACTTCTACTTCCGCAATTGCTTTATTAATTGTTTTGTTAGTGAATCTAGGGCTGCATGCAAATCTATAATTAAAATGCGATTGTGTAGTATGTTTATGTGAATAAAGTGTTAATTAAATTTAATAAACATAAGGTGTGGGTCACATTCATTTGAAAACCGGTATTTGCACACTTATATAAGAACTCAAAAGTGAAAAGTCGAACATTACGTTCATCCATTCTCTAGCATTACTCACAGTTTTGTTTTCTTCGTATTCACTTGAAATTCTTCAAGTTTCGTATGTTCCAAGGCAATTCTGTTTTTAGGTAGGTTTTTGCAATTAAATTGAAATCAATATGCAGCGCGATTTACTTAGTAATCTATTTGTTCACTTCATCTCATAATGATTGAAGATTGGGCCAAAAAGTGGAAAATAAAAATAAACGAAAATAAATCAGTCCATATAACCTTTACCCTGACAAAAAACAAATGCCCTAGTGTCCACATCAACAACAATCCAATAGTACAGATGGAAAGTGTAAAATACTTGGGAATACATCTAGACAAACGGCTAACATGGAAGCATCACATCTTTGCCAAAAAAAGCACCTTCAACTTCAAACAAGAAAACTATACTGGATACTAGGATACCACTCAAAACTATCACTGGAAAACAAACTGTTGTTATATAAAGCTATCATAATCCCAATATGGACCTACGGCATCCAAATCTGGGGCACAGCAAGCAAGAGTAATCTCTCGATCATCCAGAGATTTCAATCCAAGACCTTGAGAATGATCGCGGCAGCACCATGGTTCATCACAAATGAAGCACTGCACAAGGACTTAAAAATGCCCACTGTCTTGGAAAGAATAGAATTTATCAGCTCAAACTATCTCCAGCGCCTTGAAAACCATCCAAACCACTTAGCCCTCAACATCCTAGACAATAGTGCAGACATCCATCGATTAACCAGAACCTCACCCCTACAACTACCATATAGATTCTCAACAAATAACTGAAACATTACCCTCAGCTACTAAACTATCCCACTTGCAGCCAACCCAAAATAATACTTGCTTTTTGTTATAGTATGAAGAAGTAGATGAAGAGTACCGATGGGATACCTTCACTGGAAAACAATCAATGTCAGAATAATTCTACAACATCATATTTACTTATTATTTTGTAAAAACATAGATTGTAAATTTTTTGTTATAAATAAAAAAAAATTTCACTTAAAGATGTCCACATCCGCATTTGCGCATTGGTGTAACGGTTAGCGTATCGGACTAGTATACCCAAGGGCGAAAAAAATCCTTCGTACGCCTTCCTTGGGAGGGGAAGTAAAGCCGGCTGTCCCATGTTCGTAGATTTACTGCATGTAAAAGATCCTCAAGCCTAAATGACGCCTCTGAGCTAAATTCAAATCATTTGTTTCTTGCCCAAGAAGTACCTTCTTTCTCTGCTAGGTGAGAGGAGCGTAGCAAAGTTTGCGTGGTCAGACGGAAGGGCAGGTCTCAAGGACAGTCTCGCCACGTACAAATAAGACATTAATTCAATTCAATTTGAATTTCCAACGTCGTCAAAGAAAATTATGGTGTATTTTGCTAAAAATATGTTTGGGTACTGGTGTTTAAATCAGTGCCTCCTACATTGATTTAGTAGTCGCTGGTTTAATTCCAGGAATTTTCACTAAAATCACAGCGTCAAAATGAGAAAGCACAATTTTACAATTTTTTTAATTGCCGATCCGAAAACAAAGTATCAGTTCTCCATCAGGTGATCGAGACGCGTCGAATAACACATGACATACGTCTCGATGGGTGCAGGGGAAGTGGTATAGCCGGTGAGTGGAGGAATCGCACTCATCCGCACATCTGCACATACACTTAAGAGATTTACTCGAATACTGAATAAAGATGTCAGAATGTCATATGTTAGAAAAACATTTTTTTAGTAATTTTGATATTTTTGCGACTCGTGTTTAACGGATATTTAGAATGTAACTGTCCACCATAGAAGTTCACTCAGCGCTTCCCGACTAACGCGCTTGTGCAAGGGATGCTGATCGAAGTATTTGAAGATACGAATCGTATTTTAAATTTTCCCAAAATTTTAAATTTTTTTTCGGAACTCTGCTTTCCATCCTTCCTCATTTTCATAATTTTTTTATCTTACTTCCTACACATTGTTTTTTATAACGTGGAGCCCCAGAGCCTGCCTTCACGCTGGAATATCTCACGGCATTTAGCGTCTTTCTCGGTCGTGCCACTAGATGCCGCTAGACACGGTCGCTTGATACGGTCGCGATCATGCGACATCTAGCGGCAGGCTCGTGCCCGCTTCTTGCAAATATTTTAGAAATGAGCTATGGAATTATGGGGATGATTCCGTGCGCAACAATTGGGTGCTTTTCGGATGAAATAATTAGCACCATTTTGCTGGTAGTCGTCCCGTAGCGAGGGATCGATACTTCGGTTACAATATGGCCGCAGACTTAATGATATACGATTATTTCAACCAAGGAAACTTCTCGGAACAATATTTTGTTTCTAAGGAAGCGTCTCAAATTTCATCTTTCCCTTCACGCTGGTGTTGTCAAACTTAGATTTTTCAATCAAAATGTGTAAGTCCAGTAACCATTTATATATAATGAACCGGACAAGTTACGTAAACAACGTTTCGCGTACTAAGGCGGATATTTCAGCCAGTGCCTTTTAACTCTTAAAATGAAGCAAAACTCAATAAACCATTATAATAAAAAAATACAAATAAAATACTAAAATAAAATAATACAATTAGCAAGCAAGTACCTATATGCATATTGGAAGATGTACTTACTATTTTCGTTAAATAAAACTTTCTTAAAAATTGATGAATCTCTCGTTCAATGCTAAAATTTTTAAATAAAATATTATAATTAAATAATCCACGATAAACATATTGAGGTCAAACAACTGACTTTATCAGGGATTGTCAAGGGATACCATCACAATGACACACCATCACACACATACACTATCACAGTATTATCAGTAAAAGATAGAAAATTGACATTATCGGAATTTGAACAATATCATTTCCGTTTTCGATACCCAAAAGTATTGAAACGACAGCAATGGCTCGGGGCTTGGATTTTCGAAAATTGCAAAAGTTACTTATAATGAGGGCAATCACTAATAGTATTCAATTGAAATTGTGAAGCATTGTGAAAATTTAGGAGAATGATTTCCCAAACCACAAGCGCTCATGAAGCTGATTTTGGAATTAATGAGATATTTTCCTCTCATCCTCTTGACCGAATTCCATTTAACCGCCCCCTCTACGAGTTTGAGTCGAAGATTACTGACGAACCTGTCACGTTACGGCTCTAGCCGAAAGAAACAAAAGAAATGACGGAACGAGGGAGGCTGAGGTGGGAAGGAGGGGGGGGAGATTCAAAATTCTAGACTACATACACAATCACGGAGGGCCACCAAAATCTAAAAACTACATGCACTATCTATATTTTTTTGTACGTTGACTCGTAAGGTTTTAAATGCCACAACTAGTGTACAAGTCTTTGATAAACTCGGATTATGCAATTCTCTTCTGTTCAATGCTTGAAATGCTTTCCTTTGTTATAATCATAATGACTAATGTCGCAATCATGCGCTACAACCTTCTCGAACGTTGTTTCATTACCGGACCGTATAAAGGCGTTAAGTCACGTGATCAATAAGTGTAAAAGGCTATCTCCTTAACGCCTGGCGCCTAAAAAACTCCTAATAGCTGCCTCTTCTCTAATGGCGAGAGTCGGGTCCACTGTGGGAGTGCAGAGGTCAGCCCCCCCCCTCCCCACGGCGTGCCTCTTAGCGTGGGTGGCAGCGCGGCGCACGTACGGCACGCAAACGCTCCCCTCCTCCTCCCTCCCACTCCGCCCCGATCTCCCCCTCCTTCCACCTCAGCCTCCCTGCGTTCCGTCAGTTTTTTGTTCTTCGGCTAGAGCCGTAACCGTGACAGGTTCGTCAGTAATCTTCGACTCAAACTCGTAAGGGGCGGTTAAATGGATATTCGTCAAGAGGATGGTATTTATTTGTATTTTTTTATTATAAATGGTTGATTTGAGTTTTGCTTATATTAAGAGTTAAAAGGCACTGGCTGAAATATCCGCCTTAGATACGCAAACGTTTTTGTTTTACGTACTTTTGTCCGCTTATATATATAAAATGGATTACTGGCTTACACATTTGATTGAAAAATCTAAAGTTTGACAACACCAGGCGTGAATGGGAAAAGAGAAGATTTCAGACGTTCCTTAGAAACAAATATTGTTGCCGAGAGTTTCCTTGGTTGAAATAATCGTATTATCATTACGTCGCGGGCCATTTGTAACCGGAATATCGATCCCTCGCTACCGGAACGACTACCAGCAAAATCGTGCTAATTATTTCATCGAAAAAGCACCCAGTGTTGCGCACGGAATCATCCCATAATTGCCATAGCTCATTTCTAAATATTCTGCGGAAGCGGCACGAGCCTGCCGCTAGATGTCGCATGGATCGCGACCGTTCAAGCGACCGTGTCTAGCGGATCTAGCGGGCACGACGAGAAAGACGCTAAATGCCCGTTAGAATATCCAGCTGTGAAGACAGGCATCTGGGGCTTCACGTTGTAAAAAACAATGTGGGAGGAAGTAAAATAAAAAATTATTGAAAAATGAGAAAGGATGGAAAGCAGCAAGTTCGAAAAAAATTTCAAAATTTTGGGAAAATTGTAAAATCGGTTTTCGTATCTTCAAATACTTCGATCGCGATCCCTTGCCGACAAGCGCGTTAGGCGGGAACGCGCTGGTGACCTTCTAGTTGTGGACAGTTACATTTCTAAATATCCGTTAAAACACGAGGTGTCGCAAAAATATCAAAATTACTAAAAAAATGTTTGTCTAACATATTACATTCTGACATCTTTATTCAGTATTCGCGTTAAATCTCTTAAGTGTTGAGTATGGTGCAGATGAGTGCGATTTCCTCCACTCACCGGCTATACCACTTCCCCTGCACCCATCGAGACGTATGTCAGTGTAGTTCGACGCGTCTCGCATCACCTGATGGAGAACTGATACTTTGTTTCGGATCCGGCTAGACGATTAAAAAAATGCAAAATTGTGCTTTCCATTTGACCGTGGATTTTTGTGAAAATTCCTGAATTAACCAGCAGACTACTAAATCAATGTTAGGAGGCAGCTGATTTAAACACCAGTACCCAAACATATTTTGAGCAAAATACACCATAATTTCTTTTACGACGTTGGGAAAATTCAAATTGAATTGAATTAATGTCTTATTTTACATGGCCGAGACTTCTTGAGACCTGCCCTTCCGTCTGACACGCAAACTTTGCTACCCCTCCTCTTCACCTAGCAGAGAAAAAGGTACTTCTTGGGCAAGAAACAAATGATTTGAATTTAGCTCGAGGCGTCATTTGGCTGAGGATCTTTGACATGCCAGTAAATCTACGAACATGGGACAGCCGGCTTACTTCCCCTCCCAAGGAAGGCGTACGAAGGATTTTTTTCGCCCTGGGTATACTAGTCCGATACGCTAAACCGTACACCAATGCGCAAATGCGGATGTGACCATCTTTAAGTGAATTTTTTTTATTTATAACAAAAAATTTACAATCTATGTTTTACAAAAAATAAGTAAATATGATGTTGATAGAATTATTCTGACATTGATTGATTTCCAGTGAAGGTATCCCAATCGTACTCTTCATTCTAATTCTTCATACATAACAAACAAGCAAGTATTATTTTGGGGTGCTGCAAGTGGAAATAGTTTAGTAAGTGAGGGTAATGTTTCAGTTATTTGTTGAGAATCTATATGGTAGTTGTAGGGGTTGAGGTTCTGGTTAATCGATGGATTGTCTGCACTATTGTCTAGATGTTGAGCTAAGGGTTGGATGGTTTCAAGGCGCTGGGATAGTTTGAGCTGATAAATTCTTATCTTTCAAAGACAGTGGGATTTTTAAGTCCCTTGTGCAGTTGCTGCCATTTGTCTGATGAAACATGGTGCTGCCCGCCCGATCATTCTTAAGGTCTTGGATTTGAAAATCTCTGGATGATCGAGAGAGTTACTCTTGCTTGCTGTGCCCCAGATTTGGATGCCGTAGGTCCATATGGGAATGATAGCTTTATATAACAACAGTTGTTTTCCAGTGGATGTTTTGAGTGTATCTAGTATCCCAGTTATAGTTTCTTGTTTGAAGTTGAAGGTGCCTTATTTTTTGCAAAGATGTGATGCTTTCCATGTTAGGCCGTTTGTCTAGATGTATTCCAAGTATTTTACACTTTCCTTCTGTACTATTGGATTGTTGTTGATGGAAACTAGGCATTTGGTTTTGGTCAGGTTAAAGGTTATATGGACTGATTTATTTTCGTTTATTTTTATTTTCCCTTTTTGGCCAATCTTCAATCATTATGAGAATGAAGTGAACAATAGATTACTAAGTAATCGGCTGCATATTGATTTCAATTTAATTGCAAAAACCTACCTAAAAACAGAATTGCCTTGGAACATACGAAACTTGAAGAATTTCAAGGAATACGAGGAGGAAACAAAACTTGAGTAATGCTGAGAATGGATGAACGTAATGTTCGACTTTTCATTTTGAGTTCTTATAGAAGTGCTGCAAATACCGGTTTCAAAATGAATTTACCCACACCTTATGTTTATTAAATTTAATTAACACTTTATCACATAAACATACTACACAATCGCATTTAATTATAGATTTGCATGCAGCCCTAGATTCACTAACAAAACAATTAATAAAGCCAATTGCGGAAGTAGAAGTGATACTTAATTAGTTCTTGAGAGACTGAGTTTGTAAATATTCAATTCGTTAAATTAGGGGAGAAAAAAAATCGAAGTGCTGAGGAAAATCCGGGGAAGATACAAATGACCTGGAAAAGATGATGCGACAGAATTTTCGAAACCTAATTGGGAATGATTCTGCATTTTTGCATTTAAATTTGTTGCTAATGCAATAAGCTACCGTGCATTTTTGTGCATATTAGAAAACTAGCAAAATATTACACCATCAAAACCTACAAGTAATTAGTTACTGTGATTATAATTTTAAAATTCAATAATACCAGTTCACATCCCATATGGAGGGTAAGATACATGGCCATTGGTCGTGTTTGGAAATTTTTTGGATGGTGAGTATAACATTATCGGGGCTACTTACGATTCATTAGTAGCGTCTAATGCTAGTTACTGAAAGAACATTATCTGAACATATCTGGAAGCATGAAAGAAGCTATGAAAAAACCTTTCAGACTCATAAAATTATTTTTAAAAACAGTTTAGAGCGTCGCAATGCCACATTTTACTTTAATTTTTGTAGTAATATGCATTGATTAATACATGCA
This sequence comes from Gryllus bimaculatus, assembly GCA_017312745.1. Lineage (NCBI taxonomy): Eukaryota > Metazoa > Arthropoda > Insecta > Orthoptera > Gryllidae > Gryllus > Gryllus bimaculatus. Next base: position 2,959,225 of record BOPP01000158.1, on the reverse strand, counting down.
AATCATTGGATTCGTCCTTTACTTTCGTCCGATTAAACTACAAAAAATCTTAGTTCTTCCTTTCAGTCGCTTGTTAAGTAATTACGATTGTGTGAATGGTTAGGGTCCATATTTTTTTGTAGCCAAATTTTTTGTAAGATTAATTATTTTATAATCGTGCCAACGGTTTCGGAGATTGTTGTCACGCTATCATCCAGCAGTAATAATTTAATTTGAAATTATATAGTACAAAATTTTAAAATTGATTTACCATTCAATTTTAAAATGTAGAAATTATGACAAGTAAGAGCTACCAAACACGATGACGAGCTCACAAAAAGATGGTTTGTACCTTAATATTATGATACAGTTAACCGTCACTAGGACAGACGAATCGAAGTTCATTAGCGATGGGTGCGGGGAAAAATGAGATTCTGAGAGTCAGGGAAGTTAAGACAAGGAAAAGGGGGAGGAGAAGTTTGTTAGCGACAGAAGAGGAGGGAACTATGAACTTTTTAAAGCCGACCATCACATTGGTTGTAAAAATGATAGGGGTCGCTTCATGAAAGAGTGCACGCTGACCAATACGCTAAACCTGTACGGCTCACTCTTCTCATAACTTCAATATTGAAAGTAAAGTAGTTTTACTAAGCCAAATATGTTTTTAACGATCTTGAAATACGTTCATGCCCACAATTTTTCAAATATGAATAGATTTTGCGTGAAATATAGCTCCATTTAAAAATATTTAAGAGTCGTTGTTCAGAAAAACAGATCCAAATTTTTCTTTGGCATTTTTCTCCTCAAAAAAACTAAAAGTGGTTTTCAAGTCTCGTTTTGGTTGTATTTTCAAAAACTGCAAACATTTAACATTTTCTAAATTGCAAAATTGAGATAAGATTATTGAGCTTTAAGAACATTAGTTCTAAATAATTAACTCTCTAAAAGTCTTATACGATTTTATGACAAAATGATAGGGTTTTCGCGTAATTGGGCTTTATAAAATATTGCAATTTATAAAAAACGCAAATCTTTCTAAATAACTGTTCCAATTTTTCTGTGGCTTTTGTTGAATTTCCTTAATCTTCCAAATTTCAAATTTTTGAACAACGCAAGAAAGTATGTGCTGTTCTAGAACCACATCTTTTCTTAGTTTCCAGCTTATTAAAACAGACCACTGTTTATTTTAAAAAACCTGTGTAAATTCTAATACATCTATTTATATTGATATAGAAATATTTCCTTCAAATAAAATTTATTCTCCATAGTAAGTTCTTTCATTAAGTCATGATGAATGTTTTTGAAAATTTTAGTAGTATTTCATGCATATGCGAGCGAGTTTTGCAATTAAAAAAAACAAAAAAAATATTTTCCTCAAAAAACGGCTCCCAAATTCTTTCTTTAACGTTTTGTAGGGAGAGTGCTAATGTACTCTATAGATAACCATAAACATCAGTTCACGTCACTTGTTTCAAACATTCAAAAAGTGTAATTGACATGACTCTCACATCGTTAATATTTAGACTAGCAGCAAATTTGTTTTTCATTATTCTACTGGAAAAACATGTGTTTTAAAACATGCATATACGTTTTCTCCGAAATTCTATCGAAGTTTCTTGAAAATGAGCTCAAATTTCCGCTACTTTTAGGATCGTTAAAATTGCCATTTTATCAATAACAGCTTCAATTTGTTCTTCACACTTTTCTAAAGGCGTAGTGCTAATGGCATTGTATAGAAATGATATTAATTCCATATTGGTGTATTTCTTTTGTTTTTATCAAAAAATACACAATCGTATTTGTTAAAATCTCGTTCGCACCTTTAATATGCTCGTTTACAGCAATTTTTAATATTGTATTTGTGAATTAATGTGCATTAAATCACTTTCCTAATGAAGTTCTACAAAACTCAAAAATTTTCTGGTGAAAAAGAGCTCAAATTTCTATATATAGCTCAAGTTTCCTATATTATAATTTCCGGATATATAGTTAATATATATATATATATATATATATATATATATAATATATATATATATATATATATAAAATATATAGTTTTGCTTAAATGCCATTTTCTTAAAACAGCTCCAAATTTTCAAATAATTTTGTCATTTAGGTCGAGGTTTTACTGTTGCTTCCAATATTCCTAAAAATAATATTTCCGTCCATTATTAGAAACCGCAAATTAAGAAAATTTCAAAAAAAAAGTACTTTAAGCGCCGATAGATGGGCAGCTGGCAAGAGTATGTGGTAAGTCCGATAGTTAGCTAGAGCAAAGGAAGTTAAAGAAAATTAAATTTGGGAAAAGTCGGTTGTAAATTCTGTAGCACACTAGTTCTATCATGTAATCATTTCTCATGAAGCGGCTCGAAGGTGGTCAACCGAAAGACGTCGCTCAGGACGTATACTGGATGTTCACAGCGGTGCCTTTGAACTGGGATGCCTAGGTTCGAGTCCCGAAGTAGGCCAAGATTTCTTTTCGTTGACACTTGCTTGTTAGCTACGTCGAATTCAGTTATGTTCTGAATGAGAAAGTATAGCGGCCGATTGCTTTCCGATCTGTAGTTTTCCGCCGGTTTCTCCGATCAACACACGCGAATGCCGGAGCAGTTACAAATAAACGGGCACGAACTCCCGCGATATTTCGTTCCTCTTCCTGGTCTTATATGCACACTTGACATGCACTTACAATACCACTATATCGGGAAACCAGCCTGGCGGCGCTCAAAGCTTGACGCTGCTGGGGTTGGTGCTCCCGCTGATGGAAATACCTGGATGGGGGAAAAAAATCTGCTGAAGCTGACGTGTATGTCTACTTCGGATCTCGTTATCCAGACGGGATAGAACACAATCAATCGAGCAACATTCTAGCGACTGTCATCCGCCACTGCGGTGTCTGGCATACGGAAACATTAGGGGACCACTCCTGTAAAGGGAGGGCGGAGGCAAACGTATTGCCCTGAGACATCTCAGCTCCTGTAGGCTGCTGGTTGCATCTGCTACTTCTATGCCATTTTGAACAGGAATAAACTAATTTAACACCGCGAACCAAACTCCAAGATATACCCATGGCAATGTTTTATTAACTCTCTTCATATACCCATCCAACAAATTGTGGATACTCGAATATAGCTACATTAATTACAGAGTTATTCACTCAACATTTATCGTGTCGAAGAAATTGCTATTGGAAGTCATAAAATGATGCTTGTGATAGAGTGATGAAGTAATTGAGGCGAATTATAAACAGTCGCATTGGCTTCTTTGTTATGTGGGCCGAATTGCCTATCCTGACCATTTCAATTAAGGAGTTCCAACTTGCGAACAAAACAAATGAAAAACAGTCCAAAGTACAATTTGAATACTGTACGAGTAATTGATTTATTGATGTTTTTACAGGGAGTGACGTTCAACTTCTTATGGATATTGGTTCCGTAGCGTGCAGTTGCATGTTTTTATCGCAGGAGGGTAACGTATCATTCCGCCAACAAGATGATGAGAAACTGACTTCGTCCTGACATGTCGACTTGCAGGTTCTCCCTAACCAGCCTATTCTCCCTCCAACGGACACCACCCTAGCCCTGACAAGCTCTAAGCTACCGCTGGTCTCACCACATTGTGGGTAGTGCAGCTGCATGTAAGTGTGTTGTAAGTAAGGGGTGAGGATAGGACAAGGAAGAGAAGGAATGATCGCGCTCGTGGGCTCATTTTTTACGGTCATTCTCTGGCATTTTTGCCTGGTATTGATCAGGGAAAACAAGTGAAAAACTACCGATTCAGAGCAGGCTGGCCGCAAGAAGTCCCCTCCAAGACTGCGCTGAATTCGACCTAGCTATCTAGTAGTGTCATAAATCCTTGCCATCGTGGAACTCGAACTCTAGAACCTCCTGGATCAGAGGTACTTGCAGTGACATCAGTTGATGCTCTGAGATTACCTCTCTCGGATCACCACTGTAGGCACGTCTCTTTAATACCGTGCGGCGAGACAAAATTTTCTTTCAGTGTTGACATGAGTGGGAGCGCTGACAACACCAACAGCTCTCGAGTCACATCAACGAGTGATAAAATAATTGAACCTATGAAACGTAAAACATCAAAGCCACATGCTCAGACAGAATGGTTGCACAGATAAAAGGTGGATAATATTAACGTTTTGTTATGTGTATTTCCTTTCTAATAGACCGGTCTAAAGACGTTTCACATAAAAGGAGATTTCCGTCTTCCGTGTTGTTGTATGGGTGTGTGGGTGCCACACACGTCGCTTTTACGACCTAAGGTCGAAAAAGTCCAAAAAAGTATTACGCTCCACTCTTTATGAACCAATATGGCACCGTCGTATTTGGTATTTGATGACAGGGAATACCTAGCTTCATATATTAATGTTCCTAAGAAACAAAATATTAACCAAAGATGATCAATTAGACGAAGGAAGTGCAACAGTGCAAACCCTAGTGTTTAGGACTTAACTTCACAACTCATTGTACTACCAGGGGGCATAAGATCTCGCGGCTGAGCACCTAGGCGTAGCCCTTTAATACGCACCCCTCCACCGCCCACACAAGTACGACGACTTGATCGAAACCTATTTGCCGGAATTGCAGTTTGCCCCCTCACGGCATCCTTTGCGCCATTCAAGCCTGTGCGAGGTCGCCCTGCCAGCTCTGAGCTACTAGCTTTTCCAGGCTAGTTACCAAACGTTCAAAATCATTGCGTCACTCACACCCGCTCCGGAAAAAGTCCCTTCCTCTTTGCCCAGAAGTATCTGGCCACTGCCACGACGATGCCAAGAGGCCTGACTAGGAAACTAAGATTTGGGGTAGCTCGGGCCCCCCCATCCGCACCTCCTCCAACCGCCACACCGATTAGGCTACGACGCAAGTGTCGCCGTGAACCTAGGCAACCCACGAGAGGTAATTTCCCGCCGGACTGTTTCCAGAGCATTCCGAAGAATTCTCCTTCACCCGTCCTCCCAAGGTCGGCCCGTATCAGTGGGGCCAACGTGGTGTTACCGAGTTCATTCGGCAACCAGGAGCTTGAAACATGACCTACTCACGCCCTCACCTTGGACTAACGACGTGAGAAGTGCGCGCCCGTGATACTAGGCGTTGCCGTGATCGTTTACAACTCTTCAACAGAGACTGGGCTCGCCTACGCAGACACGATCGCACCTTGCGGTGGACTAACATTCAACACAATAAAAAGGGAATACTAATAAAATGAACAAAACGAAAATATTGAATTGACTCAAATATTCCCTTAGTTCGTAATCCTTAAAGTCGCGCTGCTTGCAGTCTGTTTCAACTGCACTTGGATGATATTGTTGATTCGTCATGTTTAAATTAACGTTTACTTCTTGTATCATAGTGCTGATGTTTTTAAGCATAGTTTCCACTTTTAATTAATTCAATTAGAGTATTGAGGTAACTCTAAACCTAAAGTCTGATATCGACTAGAAATATGCACGCACAGAGTGACTTAGTTATATAACGTGATAGTTTGCGAAATATTTAAATACGACAGGCAAATTTCCGAAGATATGTTTCAATTCATATTACTTGGTTCTCAAATTTAAAAAAATGTTTGATTCACGTTAAAAATTGAGTACAAATCTTATTGAAGGTATATCAACGTGAAATGTGCAATTATCGTGTTGACACAATTGTCCCTTTACAAATCCAGGTGCTTATTGTCATATGGTCATGCATTACACTGTTAGTAAGGTTACATGCATTACACTATCTCTCTCTGG
>BOPP01000158.1:2914685-2953469 GCA_017312745.1 Gryllus bimaculatus | reverse complement strand
GCTTTTCTTGAAAATATAGGAAATACCTTAAAACAACGTTCGTTATGAGCATAAGACATAACCTATCCTGAAGATATGATTTGAACTCCTTTTTCGCGAATTTCTTTCCTGTCACCTCTCCAACTTATTCCGTTAATTCTGGCCAGCGTTGTGGAGATGGTAAGGAATAATTGTATCTGCCTGATATACGAGAATCGGTTTACCAGAGTTGGAAATATTCAACATTTCCTGTTTTTATGCGGCCATTTTGCCGCTTGTAAGGTGACCGTAGAGGCGCTTACAGGCGTGCACTATTTATGAAGGTATAAGGTCGTACCTTAGTTCTAAGATAAGACGTTATGACTTCAAGGTCCGTCACGTGACTGTTAGTGCATAACGCCGCTACCTTACGCGTGGCGCTAAAACTCCCTATTGTCTTCTTGACAGATAGCTGCTGACAGGGGTTCCGTTATCCAATCAGAGGCATCAAATTTTGATAATGTCACTACAGAGTTGCCTATACTTATCAAAAAACAAAATGAAATCTTACAGCGGGATGCAACTGAATGCGGAAAGTGCCGTTACGTCTTTGGTTCTGTCGTCTAATATTGTGTGTACTCTTATTACAAATTGTTACTTGCTACTGCTGCAACAGAAAAACTCTTGTTACTGGGTCCAGGTAACGAAAATGTGAATAAATGTAGACGCTAAGACAAAAGATCGTCAAACTCGTAGTATAGCCAGAATACCTGTTTTGTGGGTCCTTGATACCGAAAAACCGATTGACGGCAAAACGTTTGTCCGCCCGTCAGTCTATTAACAACGTTAGCGGCTGGAGCGTTCAGATTATTTTCTTCACAATTGGTATTTCCAATCAATCTGGCTGATGTCGTGGCTCCTTGAATTTGAAACCAAATTTGAATTTTGGGGGACACTTAACATAAAATCTTGGGACATTTTCAAACGATTCAAAAAAATGGCGCCATCAACTTTGATTAAATTTTTTGTTGAATAGTCTGAAGAAGGTTTAGAGAATAGCGCAGGTCTCATGTTGGCTAAAAACGCTTGATTATTAGAAAATTGAATAAATTCAAAATATTTTTAGGCGTCTTCTTTCAACTAAAATATTTAAGATATAAATTTTTCCCTTAATAAATTCTGTTCCATAAAGATAGATTTTAAATTAGGTCAGGTACAATGTTTCGAAAATGTGAGTACTTTTAGCGTAATGTTAATTGAAGTATGTGCAACTTTTAATTATTGTTTAAACAGGACATTTAAGATAATCGTGCAGGTCTCATGTGGGTTAAAATCCCTGATTTTTCGACAATTAAAAGTTCCAAATGTGTTTGGCATTTTCCTTCAACTACAATGATAAGAAAACAATTTTTCTTAATGAAATGTGTTTACCAAAAACAGATTTTCAAATAAGGAGATGCTGAACTTTTCCAAACAATGAGTATTTTTGGAGTAATTGGGCAGCAAAATTAATCGCTCGCTCTGAAAATAATGCACATTTTGATCGTAATTTTAGGTGTTTTCAGCCACTTGGATGCTACGTACGTTTGAATGTGTATAGTATTTTATATTTCTTAGTTAGTTTCTTACATTGGAGCTATTATTATACTATAAAAATTTATCTTTTAGAAAAAATCTAAAACACATTGGAAATAATTATGAAATAAAGTTTGCTAATGCTGAAATCGTCCGCTCTCAATTAACGCAGTTGGATGCTACATTACTGTTCAGAGACGTGCAGAATCTGCAAGAGCATGTGAAAGTAAACTAATTACTTGATATTCTATGCGATTTAATTTCAGGGACAACACTATACCTCTCTCTTCGGTAATAAAGTTAAATAATATTGCAAAGAGAAGGGTTAAACTTGTCCGATACTTTATCTTCACATGGACAACTTTAAGTAGCTTACTCAAGAATAATATGATTTTATAATATTTTTGTGAAAAACAAGAAAATAGAAAAGTTAATGTAATTGTTTAATTGCTTCAAATGTTGCTTTTAAGGACGCGTTGTGAATCGTTACAAGAACATCTGTTCTGTAATACTGAATATATCTTTATTGAACATTTGTTTCGAACATCATTTGCAATGTTTTATAATTTTATTTGATATTATTTAAGTGCATTGGAAGTTATCTTTGTACATTATTTATACAAATAAACAAGTTTCGTTAACCACTTTCCATCTTGTTATGGAAATGAAAGGGTAAGGGAGAGTGTGGAGTTTAACATGCGAGAGTTCTCGCACAGGTATTATATATTACAGCAATTTCTCTAATCACTGCCGTGGTCACTACTGCCGTGAGGTAGCATTACTTAGGGAAGAAGAGATGTTGTGAATCCCTATGAAAAACGTATTTTCTAGTCTGAATTTGAAATTGTCCGAAATCTTATAAATACTTATTTACAGTACAGATATGTTTGCTTTGGCGTACATATTGTGTTACAACACTTTTTATTTGCTTGCACATCTGTTTTCTTATTGTATCAAAGGGGTATCAAGAAAAGCAGTCACAGATTCTGGTGAAATCTTTGTTTAAAGATGCTGAGGTAATAAAATGATAGAGGAAAACCTTCCTTGTGCCAATCATCCTGTGGTACTATGCATTTTTTAAAAAAATTTCTCCATAGCTCATATTTACATTGAAATGGGAAACTATTGTAATGCTGCAACGTAAAGTGGCAGTTTGTTGCCAGAAAACTCGAATTACGTAGTCTTGATATCAAAAAAAGTGGATACATCTTGTTCCAATGTACAGTAAATTACTTCCTCTGATTTTTTTGATCTCTCTGCATTTTCGAAAATTGCATACGTTACATATAATAAGAGAAAACATCAGTAGCATTTAATTGAAGTTGTGAAGCATTATGAAGTTTAGGAGAGTGACTTTCTGAGCCACAAGCGCACATGCAGCTGATTTTGGAGTTATATTTCCTTCTGACTCACTTAACCGACCACCTTTTAACCGTTCCCCCGAGTTTGATAAGATGATTACGGACAAATCTGTCACGGCTCCAGCCGCAAATTTCTTTCTTTACGGCTGGAGCCGCAACAGATTTGTCGATAGCTAGACAAGCATTGTTCTACAATTATGTAGTACTCTAAAAACAGTAAATGGCATAAAAGCATATGTTTACTGGGACTGCAGTTTTCATAAGGCAACTCGTATTATCGTGGTTCCCGGTTCCTAAATGCACCCAGAATTATCCTTCAGTACTCAATTTTATAAGTTTTACCTTTCGTACTGTTGTGGAACTAGTTGTCTAATGTCTCTCAAAACTTGTCCATTAGACTAACACCACTTGGATTGCCTTCTCGGTTATTTCCGAATGTGACATTACCCTGACGTCCAACGCTACCGACTATTTTCTAACTGGTGCGTTCGCCTCTAGGGACCGACAGAGCAGCTCTCTCTGTCATTATATGCGTTGCGTGCATCGTTCCCCGACGAAGAGAATATGGAATCTGATTATGAGGGGGATTGTCGCAGGATTTAATTTTGCCAGGCTTTTAGCCAGGGTACGTTTAAATGCCATTAGTGTGACGTGACACGAAGAGGATTTTTTCGATCTTTGAAAATCCACCGCTTCCCCAATTGGATACGATTGGAGAGAAGAGTCACAACCAACACTCAGCGTACTGGATGCTCGGATTCTCATGGAATTTCACCATCTGGTAGAACATCAAAACTATTATATCTAAATGTTGAAGCTATATCAGAAATATTGTTTTTTACTCCTATTGTATAATTCTGTAATTTGATGACTGCAACCTGTTGCATAAGGGTACTCATTACAATACAGATTTCATTATGATACTGGTCCTTGATCAATCATAGAGAAGTTTACAAACGAAGTATTGACAATTAATTATTGAGAACCGTTCTAGTAAATATTTAATTCGCCGGTCCGGATGCCTGAGATCGCTAAGGCAGTATTGCCGTAGCGATCTCGGACCGAAGGATCGCGGGTTTCAGTCCCGCCTCGGGCATGGTTGTATTGTGTTCTTCCTTTCACACCCCTATCATCATCATATCGTGACATCCTCATAGTTACCATACCGTTACACTCAATAGTGGTCGCTAATGACCTAGTAGTTGTGCCCTTAAATAGCAAAAAAATATTTAATTCGATTGTGTACATTAAAAATTGTAGTTAATAATATATTGCTTGACAGTTTTAATTTTTTTATATTGTATACAATTTTTACATGCAATATTATTTAAAATAAATTGGATCGTAATTTCACTTTGATGCCATTTGACTAGCGCAGTGGTAAACCAAAGCCCCCTGCGGTAGGTTAAGGAACTGATCATTGGGTATAGCCCCCGAGAATCGGCGGCAGGGTCGGCGGCGAGCGGCGGTTTTCGCGCTTCGACAGGCAGTAAGGCCACGAAAGGCCTCAACCACTAGGATGATGGACGGAGGTGTTAGATGGGAGGTGGGAGATGTTCGTGGGATTTTCGAATCATCCCAGCATTCGCCTTGTGACCGAGGGAAACCACCACGAAAACTCCGGTCAGGATGGCTGGCCCGGGAATCAAACTCGAACCTCCCGATTGCGAATCCAGCGCGTTACGCACTGAGACACTCCGCTCGGTCAAAAGTTACTTCTTTAAATACATAAAGCATGTTTCATGCAATTGTCAACTAAATGTTTCAAAATTGACAAAAAGTTATCAATTTGAACCCTTATACATTTCCTTGAAGTTTTTAAAACTTTGTTCTGAGACATTCTGTACATTTGTTTCTAAAGAGTTGCTATTCTCCACAACTTAGTTTATACCGAAAGATGATACAGTTTGAAATATATTTATTTACTGTCCACTTAACACGAGATACTCTTCCCTGAAAATTCGTAAAAATTATTTTCATTCCAAATAAAGAAATTCTGACTAATAACTATTCGTTTAATTAATCCGATGATATGCTTATAATTTATGAATAATATACGAGAATTGGTGAATTGCAAGTATATTTGGTTTGAATTGAAATTTGTAATTCGATTAGAATTTTTCTCGTTCGAAAGAAAAAATTGATTCGGTAGGAAAAACACACTGATCAATATAAATGTTATACAGTTCTTATGTTGTATATTTATACAGTTTATGAGTAACGATGTCCCTTTAATGAGACAAATCCATCTATTGGATTATTAAAACAAACTTCTGAGAATATACTGTCATAGAATGCGATATTTTAACCTCTATTTCATCGATGAAACCCTGTCAGGAAATACCTTGAAGCTACAGGGGCGGATCATTCCCGTGAAGACCTGCACATGCAGTATTGATAGAGTGGAGAGGGTGGGGCGGGGGAATGGAGGGGGCGGGGGAGGGGGGCGATGAAGTGGCGGCGGGGGCCCGGTGCTCGGGGCAGCGACGGCGGGGAGCGGTAGCGAGGGTGGGGTGAGTGGATGGCGAGGCGGGGCGGGGTGACGGGGGTTGGACACGGAGTGTCGGCGCGGGGAGGGGGACAGGAGGGGGTTAGTGGGGCGCGGTACAGTAGAGCCCGCATCTTGACTGAACGCTCTGGGCGACGTCCGTCAGGATCCCCGCACCTCCCAGCCCCACCCCCACCCATCGCGGAAGCGCGTGGCCCCGACGTTGCTCAAAGGCGGTTTGTTCGTGCGGAGTTGGGAACACACACGAATTACTCGCGGTTGCAGTGTAAGGGCTTGCTTTACTCGGTTCAATTTCCATCCAATTTTCTTACATGCACTTTACTTCCACACATGTGAGGAGCGTCTCTCTCTTTTAGATGCACTGAACAATGACAAAGTGTATGACACTGATTTGGAAACGGAACATTGTAAAACTTTGTCATTATGAACTGTTGTAATTTCTATTAATGTATAATACGTATAACAATTTAAATATGTCAACACAATAATGTAAAGCAGCAGCCAGCTACTGATCTTATTGAAAAATAAATTTTAAAAATAACTTCATGTTTCCCGCATATTATTACGTGCTACCCCACTCGTTTTTTGCTTCTTCCCCTTTAGATCTCCTCACAAGTTTTCTACAGGTTCTAAACATTTTCCTCATCCTTTTTCCGAATTTTTCCGGCATGTTTACAATATGTGTGATATTTACTTCCACATCGCTTTCATAATATTACCTAAACTTCTGTTAATGGGAGACAAAATAATGTTCGGTTTCCAACATTTTAATAAGCAGGATTAGTGATACAGTATATTCGTAGAATGCCTTTCTTTTTTTGAGCTATCGTAAGCTTTTCTGAGCAGGGAGAGTAACTAACTGAAACTTACAAATATACTACTTCATTAAATAACGAATATGCATGTAACACGAATGATGTTGCAGTTATCTGTTTCCTTTATTGGTCGAGTTAGCAAATGTGTGCCACAGAAAATTACCTTCTTCCTCTAGACAATCTTGGGAGGCTGGAAAGCATTATTTTATATATTTAATTCACTCCCACAAAAACAAAGCAATGCCATGTTTGTAAATTGAACGTGATTATGTGCAAAATGTTTCGTTAGTAGATGGAGTAGAAAACAAGCGAATCTAGTTCTAACAACATTGGGCAAAATGGTCATGACATTGTTTTAAAAGATATTGTGAATGAATTGACTGATTTTTCATTTTTTTAAACATGTCATTGTATTTGCATTTGAACTTTCCTGCGCATTTCTTTCGAGATCTAATTAACAAGACTCTGAGTTTAAGGGGGCAGCTAGTATTCCAATTTGAACAGATTGCTTAATTTGTTTTTCCATACCTCTCCCTCTTCTCATACCCATACCTCTCTTCCAGAAAAATGTAATTAAATTGTTATTATAATGAAACTACATACGTTTTTGATTATTTAAATAAATATTTTGTTGTGAATGCTGATTTAATTGAACGCGGAAATGAAAAATACAACAAATGGCTTAAATTAAGCAACTTTCAACTACAGCTTAGGTGTTGTTTACGTAAGTGCAATATAAGTCCAAGCAATGTATAGGTATATTCACTTCATTGTCACTGTGCTACTCTGGGTCATTATCATATTGATATGGCCTTTGTTAGCACAAACGCACCCATCCACTTTAATGCAGTAGTTGCCAGTGTCATCACATCATAGTATATGAGCTATAGTATAGTCAGTATATGTAGATAGTATATCAGTTATTGAGTATATGATATATATATAATAAGTGATATCATGATGAGAATGGTGGACAGAGAGGAAGAAACCTTGAAGACGAGACACCTGGAGGGACGGATGAGCGGACCGCTAGTGAGATGAAGAGAGAGGCGGAAGGGGAGACGGATTGAGAGGATTAGAGAGACGGAGTAGAGAGAGAGAGAGAGAGAGAGAGAGAGAGAGAGAGAGAGAGAGAGAGACTGATTGAATATGAAAAAACGGGCAATGCCGGGTATTTTGCTACTGTACTGTATAAATACAAATATATTATATAAATAAGAACTAAATAAGAATATTATATTTAATTGACATAATGTGTAGTATACAACATTACCTTCTATTGGAAGGAAGGTAATGTGTTTGATGATCTTCCTGGAGAATTAACACATTCTTCTTCTTCTTCTTCTTGTCCTCCTCCTTTTTCACTCGTGACTGGTCGTTAGGTATGGAGAATTGACTGTTTTTCTAGTACGTAGTGGGCATTTTGGATCCATTCATTTGTATCAGAATGTTTGCAGCATTGTCAAATAAAACAAAGATTTAATTTTTATTGAAATGAAAGGTCTCAAATTATTGTGTAACTGCATTACGTAACAATTAAAATCAGACGAGAAAGTATGTTGTATTGTAGAACCTGTAGTTAGAAGTACTATGCTTGTAAGTTCCAATCTATTTCAGTCAGTACACACTATTGTGTCTCTATTATGCTTTCCGTACGGCTAATGTCTAAACACTTTTCCCAAGGTTTGTTTGACTACATCACTTCGTCTTCGGTATACAATACAGGTAGACTGCATGCATCAGAGCAAATAAATTATGTTAACCCATTCTATCGAGCACTTTCACTTTATTTGATATACTATTTGAATTTACAATTGTAATTTTTTGAGAAACGATGGTTGTAGATATAACAGTTACTACTACCTGCAACTATAAATGTTCGTATATATGTATGCATAAATGTATGTAGATAAATCGCAGGGCACTTGATTTCGGTCAAATCGGTATCCGAATACCATTTTAGGACCAACACGCGCTGCTGTAATTCATTCAAAAATACAGATTCACAGACATAAAATAAAACATTTCGATATCAAAGATTCTCAAAATGCGTATTTCCGTTACAATCTTGACATCGATTTCGCTCAGTTGAATTATTTTTAATTTGCCAGAAATTTTTTATTAGAGATTAAATCTTTCGCATAATTCTAGCAATTCCTGCCCATCATTATTGATGACCGAGTCTTTGCTTTTATCTGGAATTCGCTCTCGCTTCTTGCCGGTGGAAGTCGAAAAAAACTTCCTCGGCTCATTTGCCATATCTCGAGCATGTCATATCCCCCTAAACTTTAAATTAGTACTGCGGTACCTCAGCTTTAACGTATCTCAGGAAGACATTTGATTTCGCGACAGGATCTGGAGTGTAATAACTCGAACCCTGTAGGTAACGGTATAAATACCACAATGGCAATATCTACATTAGTGCATTTCTAGTCTAATACAAAGGAAGATTGGTCTTGCGTTAGTTTTAACTTCATTAATTAAACTGAATTAAGGCTAGTCCGAAAATCGCACGCTAACGACCACCCCGGGTACCGGACCCCTTTCTCCTCTCCGTTTTTTATTTTTTGCATATGGCTTGTAAACCAGAACACAGTTAACATTTTTACCCTCCTTGCCGAACCAAGTTTCAACAGACCAATTACAGTCAAACGTGTTAATGTAGGCCATGGAAAGTCTTGATTACCGAGCTTAGAGCCTAGACCTTTGATGTTCCAACACCCTATTCTTAAAACCTATTCTTGCTATCTCTGGTGAAATGTTGGGCACACGACTGCAACACCGCAAGCCTTCCGCTGCTTGCTATATTGGCTGCCATCGCCCTCTGTGACGCGGACCGCTCGCCCGCCTTTCCCGGCCGCGAACGCCGAACGAGCGGCGAGCTGCAGGTGCGACCGCGGTCTCCTGGCCACGGGCGCGCGCGGGGGGTCGGCCGTGTAGCAGGCGCCCGAGTTGCCCGAAGGGGTTTCCGCCTCCTGGGGTTCTGCCCCTCGCAGAGTTCACGGGGCCACGCTCGCCCAGCCTCCCTCCCAAGCCCGCGGCACGGCCCGCCACCGCCCAGCCGCCCCGAAGCTTGCGCCCTGCCACGTACAAGCTTGTCGAAAGGGGACGAATGGAGCCTTTCCTCCCGTCTCGCTTTCGCCTCCTTGCAAATACGGAATTAACGCTTACGCGTTTGTCGCACTGCCAGCTCAAAGTCCTCTCGGCCGCGCAGACCATGCTTATTCTGGAGAGAAAAAAAATTTGCCCTTTTCCGTGCTGCACGCAGCATCGCTCCTCCCGCTTCCTGGAATGAGGCCAGCTTTGGCACAATCATGCGCGGCTGTCCGTCACGCCGGCCGCCCGGTCCGGTGCCGCGCGCTCGGATGTCGTGAAGCTCTCCAGCCTTGACACTAGCTGCTCCAGCTAAACCCCCCCAAAAAAATAGACCCAAATTCCTTTTTGGTCCCTAGGAAATTCCCCCCATGACTCGTTCGCTGCCTCTGGGATGACAAAGTAAAAACGATATTGTTTACGACGCGATTGGTTTTCAAGGTAATCCCACTTATGGTTACGGTTTAAAATGTCGATGATCTCGGGTTAGTGGGGGGGGGGGCGGGATTCTAGCTCCACCCCACCGATCGCCAAAGCACGCCATCACACCAGCCGCGCCTCAGCAAGCCTCGCAAGTAGCCCAGCCCTGCGTGTCCCTCCGGCACCGGCCACTGCGCGCAGGTAGCCCTCACACCAGCGGCGATGCCGTCCCGCCACTGTTTCTGTCGAGACCATCCTGCAGCAGGTAGCAAACACGTCCGCTCGGCTCGACGTCTGGAGTGAGACTGAAGGTAAATGGGTGCGGGGAATTATAACAACTTAATAGTGTGAAGGTTGTGGGTTTGATACCAGGTGATGCCCCGGAAATTTTACGTTGTCAGGATGGCCGAGCGGTCTAAGGCGCTGCGTTCCGGTCGCAGTCTACTCTGTAGGCGTGGGGTCGAATCCCACTTCTGACAATTTTTTATTTTTCTCTTTATGTATTAAAGAGAGGGGGAAATAAAAAACATCCAGATCAAACCATACAAATACTAAACATTTTATATTTTGTCAGACATACCTTTTTTTAAAATAAAATATGAGTATAATAAAAAAAAGTTGGGTGAAATTGCAAGTATCGTTTTCCTTTATTCCACCAAAAATGTTTACATGATACATACAATATACAAGAAGATATATAAATCCTTTGAAGCTAAGACAAAAAGCCACGTTTCCTGAGTAAAAGAAGATTATTGTGCTAAGTATGAAGATTTATTATTATTTTAATGGTATATAATAGTAACAATAGTAATGATAATAATACTGGTCCATATACAAGTCAATTTTCAGGTTTTTACAAAATATTTTATATGAATGATATGTTTGTTGTTTTATAATTTTATACTTTTTTCTTACTTTTTTTATTTTTTTAAACAAGGAAAGTTATATCTGAAAGAGGAGAAATCATGAGTTTGGAAAGGTCAGCATAATTTTGGAATGTGCATCAAAGTGCCAGGTAATAAGTGTGGTCAATAAGTGAATTGATCGTATTTTCACAAATATTAAAACCTTCTATTTATTGCTTCAGGGACAAGAACAATACTCTTCTACACCATACTTTTATTTTATTGAAAAATTCTAGATCAAGTCGTTAAACACATTATTTGATTAGAAATTTTAGAATAGGCATAATTCTAAATAACGGTTTTCCTTCGAAATAATTTTGTACGTAAATATTTTTTTAAATTATATTTTATTTGTTGCCATCGTATCATGCCAAATTTTCGTAATTATTTCGAATATTTCTTCTCAAAGTATTGAAAATTTTTCTTTTGCTTAACTTTTTATGATACAATAAGAAATATCAAAGAAAATAATACTCATTCTGTAATTGAAATTAAAAAAAGTTGAATAAACGATTTTAGAAGTGGTTGAAATTTATGAGAATGCTTTTGTATTTTAGGATCAGAAACACAACCATAGTAAAATTTCTACTTCGTGCGAAACTAAAAGGGATTATGTTAATTAGTGACTCAACTCCGTACTTCTAACATTCTTAATTCTGCTTTCTCTCTCTCTCTCTCTCTCTCTCTCTCTCTCTCTCTCTCTCTCTCTTCTCTCTGTCTCTCTCTCTTCTCTCTGTCAAATAAGTTATGGAATGAACTATCAGGCTTTGGGTCCGATAAGTTAAGCAGAAACAGAAGGCACTTCATGAGTTTGAAATAATATTTTGCAAAAAAATGAAGTTATTACATTAAGTGTTGAAACAGAAAGTTCGTACGAAAAAGACAAAGAACAAAAGCTCAAAATTTCAAGCTAAGTTAGCGCTAAGAAAGCTGAAACAATTACTTCCCGGCATCAGTAATAATTAACACTGTTTATACTCGTGCCTCCATGCAGTAATCCTCTTTAATATTTTCAAATTAATATTTTATTCTGTGTTTGTGGGTGTATTTTTAGCAAATCCCTGAATCAGTGCGTATACGTAATAATTAAAATTGCACATAAAATTAAAAATTAATAAATCGCTTCATGGTATTTGATCTAATTCATTACCAATCATTACGGTCATTACGGACAACTAGTGGCTACAAAAAGGATTCGTCGATCCTAAGTAGCCAACTTACACTGGAAACGCAGACTTCAGGAATATTTCATGTGGTATGTGGATAGGAAATTCTCAAAAATATGTCATTGGTATTCAAATTTTAATCACATTATTAGAAACTCACATGGGAGTATACGTATTAAAAATGTGGAATATTAATTTTAGTTTGGTAAAATATGAATTATACATAGAATATATAAACATGACTATTCCAAACTCACGTTTTCTCACAGAATATTTATAGTGTTTATATAAATATTAAAGTAAATATTTTCCTATAATATTTTTCTCGTCAATTCTCAATCATGCCTGATGTGTGACAGACGAGCAAAAACTCTGACTACAGCTAACATTCTTCTACTTTAGAAGTTTATTCAAACTTCAAGGGCACAACACTGTAATTAGTACCTCGGAAAATACATAGTTCTGGGAGAAAGAGGTTTTAGAAGAAACATAC
Organism: Gryllus bimaculatus; assembly: GCA_017312745.1. Classification (NCBI taxonomy): domain Eukaryota; kingdom Metazoa; phylum Arthropoda; class Insecta; order Orthoptera; family Gryllidae; genus Gryllus; species Gryllus bimaculatus. Next base: position 2,941,174 of record BOPP01000158.1, on the reverse strand, counting down.
ATTTCGTACTCGTAAATATTTGTCGACAATCCATTGTTTAGGGATAGATACTCTTAACATACATTCGATAACACCCAGAGACCGTTATGCAGCATTTCATTTATTAATTGGAAACAATATGTTAAATTTCATTCGCAATACTTCTTTTGATCAGGTCGAAATATACATTTTTTCATTGCATAAAATTGTAAAGAACTGACATGTTTTGTTGGATTGTTGATATTTTTAATTAGCAACAAAAGAGTACGTTTGAATACAATTATAAGCGTAGTTTCACGAACAAGGTGGAAGCAAGAAGACTGTAGAATTCATATTTCTTAAAAAGAAAGCGAAAGCGAAGTAGTGTCTGGTACTGCTCAAAGAAGGAAAGAAAATATGTTCATAGTTGACAACCCGCAATGTCCTAATGCGTTTGATTTGTTTTAATTATTTTCGTTTTAAACTACATAATTTAGTCTCCGGACGGATCAATTACATAAGTCTGAATCCCTCATGAAAATTACCACTCAATCAATTTTAACCCAAGGTCCTACAGTTCACTTCAACCACTGTGTTTTGTAAGGCCCCTTGCAAATTGACAAGGCAATGTACAGTCAGCAAGACAAGTGTGTTGTCGCACAGTGAGTTTCAAAATTGGTGCTAATAATTTTTAAGAGACGCAACCTACGGAGAAATGGATAAAAATTGAACATTTAAATTTATTACCACCAATTTTAGATACCCTCATATTTGTAGGAAGCTCCTTGTTTTGCCAAATTTGGAGTGCTTTCGTTTTCCCCTTTTCATAATATTTAAAACGAGAACAAATAAGGTTATAACTTTTCCGAACAATATCATCGCACGCTTCCAAGCACTTGAACTTTTTTCATCCTATTATACTGCTTTCGTACATCAGCCTTACGCAACCGAAACAGAGAAAGCGTTTTTACTCTTAATCATTTTTTCAATCCATCGTCCATTCTGAACAATCTAAACAAATGCGTTCCAACTAAATATTGCAAAAGAGTACTCATATTTCAAGAAAACGTATTTCTTATTTATAATGATTCATATTGAATCTTCTCATAAGATTGAGGTGATACCCGAAGCACTGAACAACTCACGGCCAAAATTGCAAAAAATAAAAAAATAAATAAAAAAAGGGGGGTTATGAACCTCAGCTGTCGACTCGGTTTTCGAACTTCAGACGCGTGTGTTGTTTGCTGATCGTCAGCTCAATGATAAGTATAATCACATAAAAATGCGTACCTCTAATATTCTTCACGTTTTAAATATAATGAGATGGAGCTATTGAATAAAATTCCAACTTTCACAAAAGAATTACAACCTAATATTTTTTTATAATTTATTAATCGAAATGCGTCAGAAAGGCTCGAGTTTGGCACTGCTTACACAGAAGAAAATTGTATTAGTAGTGTGAACAGAGAGCTATGCCAATTTACTTTAGAATCAACCATTTGCGTAACTTCTCAGTTTGGGTGGAGCAAAAAACAACAACAAAAAAACAATCTCATAAATTTATTTCGATAACTATGAAACGACTCACAGTTCGTTTGCCATTCTTCTAATATTTATTATTTGATATTCAAGATTATGTACCCGTTTCTAATAAAAAATCACCAGAGGGTAACAGTCTTGCCAGCCGCTGGCATTTCAAGTCTTCATCCACCGGAAAAAAGTCTCTCGAGACATGAAGAACATTAGTTGATAGCATAATCACTTGTGCCGAACTGTCGCAATCCACAGATAGAAGCTCTAACCCCAGGAAGTTGCCATCGTTGCAGCCACTCTTCCTCTCTCTTTTTCTCTCTTACTCTGTCACACACACACTCTCACTCTCTCTCACTCCCTCTCTTTTTTCCTTGGCATGGCATGGCTTGGCTTGGTGTGGCAACTTCGTTGAATGGGTCAATTTTTATTTCAGTACTTTATACTTATTATATAATTATGTTTTATACATTTCCGCTTATAGTTATCATTCGAGTAGTTCAAACATTTTAAAACATTGCTATAAATTTATATTTCATTTTACATGATTGTGAAACATCGAACAATGCTTAAAATATTGAACTTTTGAAGAGATAAGTACTCCCCCTTTACCAATTCATAAGTTACGCATATGGAAACAATTTACGTACGATAAGAGTAATAATGAGTTAGGGGGATTCAGTTATAGTTCAATGCAAACGGGCAAATGACATTAATATGCAAGTTTTGGTTGAGTCCATACGGTACCAAAGTCTCATCCCTGTTTGAAATGGAAGTTTCTGGAAATTATTCCTTTTTCGTATTTAGAATGTTTACGTTTTTCACTCGCGTTCTAGGAATGTGATTATAAAAACTCCACAGATTTCTTATGAATTACAAATAATAAAGAGATATAAAATAATTTGCTTATCATCTAACTCTATCCTTCGGAAGATCGAATCGCTAATAAACCATTGTTCATAGAAAGGCTACCTTCTAATTTGAGGTTAATTGTTTAACGATTAACCCTTTAACTGCTACGACCGATTGTGTTGAGTCATCTAGCTGCTTTGTATATTATTTTGTGTACCTCATTCTACAGTTATGCAACGATAAATATTTGTTTTTCTATTACAGGTATTCTTCGGAATACTTTTCATATATCGCAATATGATACTGAGAATTTGTTTCGATGTATTGGAATGCATCGAAAATATTTACTGATTTTTAATCATTTTATTAATTCAGGTATTTAGTTTCAAGCCCAAGGAAGTGAAACCAATCACGAGGAAACCAATCACGAGGATTTAACAAATTTCAGTGTCTCTTCTTGATATATACAATTTCGCCCTAAATATTTCCGTTCAGATTAAAGGCCCATGTTACTGTTATTCTTGTATTGTCTTTTCACATCCCATTTACCGGTGTCCAATGGTCGGCTTCAAATCCTTGATAAGCAGATTCCCTTGGGTGAGTCATTCGAATGCATTGTATTCGAAGCAGTTTTGCCCAACTGCCAAATGGCCACAACTATCTGTCAATATGAGAGGAATTTGCAAAGAAATATTGAACTTTCATTGATTAAATCCATTTTATTTAATTGTAGAATTTTAAGTTAAAAATATTCTTTAAGGTTTTGAACAAGACATTAATGAGTAAAGGTTCTTTATCAACGATGATAGAGGTTCACTGCAGTTTGCTACAGTAAACTATCGCATATTGCTCTCAAACTACGTTAACAAAAACGTGAAAGCTTGAAGCGAACTGTTACATTTTGTGATTGTGTTCTCTTACTCATTTATGATCTCCATTCTGAATTGTTCTAACAATTGACACGATATACACGTTTCGATTAATTTCAAGTTTCATTATGAATGAGCCTTAACTCAGCATATCGGACACTGAGCTCGTCGTCAAGATAATATGACTAAAAAAGTTGCACATTGCGTGAAACCAAATAGGTAATTACTAATAGGCAAACCGTTTAATGTTTTATGTCATAAAAGCGACTTGAACGACTACAATTTAAAACGTTTTACGATAACGGAAATTGTTCCTAATTCCTCTACAAGTTCATACTGCTAACGTTACATTTCCTGAATAACTCACTTTTGATGCACACTTCGTTTTTCATTTTTATATCGTTTTGCATTTGTTTGCTAATGCGGCTAGATTGTCACTCTGCGCCGATACACATTAGAATGAATTCCATTATCGCAACGTTTGTAGTAAACTCTACAAAATCCGATAAAGTACGTTTAATATCGTTCTTTGATATTTCTACGAGGTATCTTGAGAGTCATAGAGGCTATCTGCTTTAATATTAGTGTACACGATCTCTTTTTTCTCGATGGGCAAACACTCTAATAGCACTCAAAAGGTTAATGCACTTTCACCAGTTTCAAAACAATTAAACTCCTATGATTTCTATTTCGCGAGTATGAATGCATAACTTCAAGTATTAGAAGTTTCATTGCTATTAAACGATGTAAAAATCGCAAATATTTGCTCAAAAGACAAATACGATGTAATACAATATCGCATAATAAGTTATTTTCTAATTTCATTAGATCAGGTATTGACAATAAACTTCCAGAAACTGCTTCGTTTTATCAAAATTTGTGAAGTGTCCCTCATCACGGTGAAATATATTTGAAAAAAAATACCTTGCTTTTTTTTATTACCCCTAATAAATGTAGCACATTTATCCTTATGTTTTTCAAAAAGGTATTCTTCCAAAAAAGTGAACCAAAAGAGAAGGGTTTGTCATCTTTGGTACCGTTCCTGTAACTTTGCCTTTTGCTGATCTCACAAAAATATCCGATAGACATGAAAACTTGCTTCAACCAATATATAAACACTCCTACACTAATACATTTTGTAAATCTACCAGAAAGTTAAAATTATGGTCAATCTTCGAGATATTATGTACATTATAATAGTTTAATATGAAGAGCAGAAATGACGAATCAACCAAACTGCTTTATGTGAGACTTATTATTTATTTCACTGTGGAAACTATCACCACAGTGACACAGAATGTAATATTATTTTCATTAACAGAAGAATTTGTGATACACGAGGTTCGTATTTCAAGATTTCGTCTTTTAACATACGTTCTTGAATAGGATCCGCGCGAGAATACGCCATAAAATAATTGGCGATTAACGCGACACTGAATTGAACGGACAAATCGGGATCGCTCGCAACGAAGTTTTGCCGCCGCTCATTCCAATGACGATAAACGCTAACATTAACTTTACGGCAAACGCACTACGGTAGTCACAAAACAGAGAATGTATTCTCTGTAAAAAAAACGAAAGTTAGAGTGTAGTGTGTATTTACCTTTCCACCTTTCAGTGATGTACACATAGAATGAGAATTGAAGTATAACAAGACTACATCAAATTCAACTCGATTTTTTGAAGTAATAACTAGATTACCTTGTTTCCATTACCACTGTGTATCAACGCCAATATTGAACACTGTTTTAATGTGCAACTACATATTTAACATATAATATCAATTAAACAGTGAATTAAGTGTAAATCATTGCATCTTTTCTTCAATATTTCTTTTACTTGAATAACCTTACAATAGTCAACGCCAGTTAACGTTGCTGAAAATCAATATACTTGAACAGCCAATCACCCGAAAGCCTTCGTGTTTATGTTAAACGTTCGAGTTTTGCGTTTGATGTCTAATGCAATGTTAGCGTTTTACGTCTAGTTAAATTTTCGCGTTTAACGACCAGTTTACCGTTAGCGTTGAACGTCTGATTTAATGTTAGAGTTCAACGTTCGGTTTTATATTAGCGTTTATCGACCAAGATAACGTTAGCATTTGACGTCCGATTTAACGCTAAATGTTAACGCCCGGTTTAACGTTAATTTTAACGTTAAGTTAAGCGTTAACGTTTAACGTCCAATTCGATGTCAAGATTTAACGTTCAATTTTAACGTACGGTTTAACGTTAACATTTAGCGTCCAGTTTAACGTAGGCGTTTAACGCTATCGTCCAGCATAGCGGCAACGAGCGGGATAGCCGACGTCCGTGAGTAGAAGGCACTGTGTAGGGGTGGGTGGGTGACGTCGCAGCGTTGGGAGATGGCGCTGCTACGGCGGGCCACCGCCCGGGGCGAGGCGCGCGGCGAGGGCGACGAGGGCGGCGGCGACCACCGCCACCCGCGGGGCGGCGTCGCCCCCTGGTCGCTCGGCGCCGTTGCAGTAGTCCTTCTTGCAAGTGGAGCACAGGCCCGGGTGCTCCACGTTGGGACAGAGGCCCTCCTTGTCGGAGCAGCCGCGGAAGTACACCGTCTTGCCGTTCACTGTAACAGCAATTCAGTTCAGTTCAATTTCTGATGCTCTGGCTGGCTTATAATTAATAATATAATTATTATAAAATGGTCTTCTATATATTTACAGGCAGTCAAATTATTTTGTGTAAGAAATTGGGAGAACCTCGAAAAGAATATTTTCTTTGTTATTACGTATTAATGATGTGGACAACATCATGAAACATCTTTCTTGACTACATTTTACAGGACCATTTTACGTCACCACCCCAGCCGGGATTCGATCGAAACCTCCGATTGATCTCCAGGCACGTGTGGCAGTGTAGTTCATATAGTAAATGTGTGTAAGTAACGAGTGTGTTGGCACACAGGCGGCCAAATTAATTCAAATTAGGCTCCACGCTAGGAGCTCATTCAGTTTGGCTACTCTTTGAAGGTATTTAAGAAGAAAAAGTTATACATTTCAAACTTGGCGACTTCGAGGCCCCAAAATCCGCGAGTTCTCTCACAAGTAGCAAAAATCCATTTTATACAAAACTCTTTGGAATAAACCTTCAATTGTTTTCAAAAGTTACCGTTTGATCCCACCATCTCCTGGCCTGCCGGCGACGAAGAATTTTCACAATGTAGAAATTTACCGAAATCCAACTTTTACCACATAAGACATCAGTTTCGTAGAAATCGTGTAGAGAAGCTAAGTAATATACATATTGGATGCATTGAAATTTGGTGGTACGTTGGCAAGTAACTCTGGTATGCGGTTCCGTGCTCTGAGAAGAAGTGCTCGACAAGAAGCAGAAAACATGAATGACGAATAGAATATGTAATGAGTACGTTGATTTTTTCCCAGACAAAGGTAACCATGACAATATCTTTAATAGTTAGTGATGCATGCGGCAAGGTGTTAATCTTGTCAATTATGTGTCTTTTTAGAACCTTCTAGTATGACGAGATCACAGAAAGACGATGCACAGAACTTCTCGTCGCAGTTTCTGCAAATGCTCTCCCAATCATCTAAGCAATATTTTGAAGCCTCAACAGGGAGAGAAGGAGAGAAGTTTGATAACTGAATGTCCGCGCGTGGAACGTGGGGGGTCCACCATTGGAACTTCTAGGACCTCTCTTTGAGGTACTTTCTCAAGGACCTAGCAATATTTTATGTGAAGACTAAACGATAGTTAGATGATGCATACATTTTAACGAACAGAAGATGTAGTGGCACTTGAGAAGAACAGAAGAAGGATAACAGAAGATGAAGAAGAGAAGAGACAGGTAGAAGAGGAAGGGAAGAAAAGGAATGGGCAAAGCCAAAGGAGAAAGGAAAAACAAAGAGGTGAAGGAGAAGGAAAAGAACAAAAGAAAAAGAGGAAGGATATAGCAAGAGAAGGGAAAAGGGAAGCAAGGATGGGGTAGGGTAAGGAAAGAAGAAAATGGGGGAAGAATGGAAGAAGTGGAAGAGCAAGAAAAGGAAACAAAGGCTAGAGCAAGGGAAAAGAGGGAAGGAGGGGAAGAACGGGGGAATGGGGATATAAAGAAAGGAGGTGAAAGGGGAAAAGAAAGAGAAGAGAGGAAGGAGTAGAGCAAGGAAAGAAGGGGAATGGGTGTAACAAGGGAAGTAAGGTAAGAGCAAGAAAATGAAGGAAATAGTGGAGTAAGGGAAGGAGGGGAAGAAGTTGAGGAAAGAAAGAACGGGAAGGGAAAGAACAAGAGAAAAAATGGATATAGACAAACTACGCAAACAGTGTCTGGGAAACACCAAAATTAGACGGAAAGAGGAAGGCGGAAGAATAAAAGAAGGTGAAAAGAAACACTAAGATAAGACGTTTAAGGGACAGAAAAGGGGAGGAACAACCTTCCGGTCAGAGTCGCTGCAGTGGCAACGATAGCTGTCTCTGAGACCTCCCTTCATATCCACCTGTGGCAACATGCGTCATTGTAATTGAAGGATTTCTTACAAGAGTCAAACAAGTCCAAATCCGAGTTTATTCAGAAGGCACCAGAAACCTCGTAGCGTAGATTTCCCCCGCATTGTATCTTTCACCATGTTAGCCACTTGCCGAAAGGAAATGTTCCAGCAGATAGCGCCAACTGTAGGGAATATCTCGGTGAAAATCTCAAAATATGGAATTTTGGACTTGTTTGGCTCTTGCAACTGATGTCTGCCACGCGCATGCGCAGTGTGACTCACCCTCGCTGCGCATCTTGCTGCAGAAGCGCGCCTCCCCGTCACGCAGCGGCACGTGCGAGCAGTTGGTAGCACTGAGGGTGGCGTTGTCGAAGGGGTCCGCGCAGCGGGGCTCGTTGTCCGACCGGCACACCCAGCAGTGCAGGGCCAGCGCTGCCAACACATGAACAACATATATTACTAAAAATTACGTTGAAATTGACGACAAACTAAGCATCCTCTAACCAAAGTATAGATCAGTACAGTATAGATCAGTAGTACATATCAATACAGTAGCGCTGTTCAGCTGGCTTTTTGGGCTAGTTAGGAATGCGCGCGCATACAGTTTGCAAACCCGGTGGAGACAAAGTATAACTACGGATAGCTACTACCTTTCGACAAATGATGTATTTTGATTTATGTGTGAAATTGCTTTTATTAAGAGCTGGTTAATAACCTAAAAATAATTCATGTTGTTTCTTTACCTCGTGGTTTCATATTCCTTGGATTTCGAGGGCAAGTAATCAAATAACGTGAAAATCACGAAAACCTAAAGTTTTTTTCATACTTATGACATATATCGAAACATATCTCATACGCCCCGATTGAATTCTTACACTTTTCCAGTTAACAAATCAATAACAATGCGTATGTTGGAAGGCGCGGCCTGTTCTGCAATTAAATGTAGCAGTAATCCAAAGAGGAAATCCTGAGTAATGTTATTGTTTACTTGTCCAATAGACCTGTAAAACGCACAAAAACGTTATCGCCTCCTAGATGCCCTTATTTAGTCTTTAGATTACTTACATTTCTAGATAGTTTCATGAAAAATATAGAAATACTTGTTTTTCTTCATGATTTCACAATTCACATTCAATGGACAGTATTCAGTAGATTTAAATGATTTCTTTATTTACAAATTGTTCAAAACTTCAACTTCACATTTCATTTTAGTTATAAAGAAAGGTAAATTAAAATATAAACGAAAACATTCACTTTTTGGTCAAATATATGAGAACGATGCTGCGTTACGAATGGTGAGACGCCGTAGTGTTCCTTTATCGCTGCATGGATCACTAGAGTCGCTGATCAGTACATCGTTACCAGGCATTGAACACGGATCTACGTTACTGTATAATACGTATATTAACTAACCATGTGAAAGGTGTCAATTGTTTCGTTAGATTTCCAGAACGAAAAAGCCAAAAGTAATGAAGTTTCAATTTTGATGGCAAAATGCTAATATTTTTGTTTGTCAGCAATTTCTCATAGCTGATGTCAACAGTATATTCTCAGACGCTTGATAGGACAGACTTGACCTCATGTAACCAGGAAAGATATGCTCTAGGATTCACGTGTGTTGTTTCAAAACACCCAATTTTTGCTGCTTCATAATTCCATTTTCCACTCATTCGACATTAGCATTTTTGCCTACGCTGGCCACTAGCCAAACATTACACTTCCAGGCAAATAATATACATGAATAAAACCGAAGAACTTTTATATGTTATATATTATAATGTAATACAACGTTTCTCGAAAACGTTACCATTTTCTGTAAAAACTAGCTCATATTTTCAAACGTACACCCGACATTTTATAAAAATCGGCTCCAAATTAATTGTTCAAAGATTTGACATATGCAGAGATGATAATGGCAATTGCACTCTTTAATATGACGTTAAGTTAATTTTGGTGTATTTTTTGTTTTTTTCAAAAATTACCCAAATGTAAATGTTTTGAAAGATCTCTCACGGCGTTGATATCCACATTTCCAGCAATTTGTAAACTCTGTTTTGTTTGTGAGATAATGTACTTAAAATAACTCTAAATTTAGTTTTTCGAACACTCAAAAATTTTCTGTGAAAAGGAGCTTCAAATTTCGAATTTACAGTAGCACTTAAACACCAGTTTTTAAAAACGTCTCCAAATTTTTTAAAGAAACTTTTGCATTTAGGACGAGATTTTACTGTTCTTTAATAATTTAAAATAATATTTCCGCTTTACAATTAGGGAAACGAAAAATTAAGAAAATTACAAAAAAAAATGTACTTTGGGCGACGATAGATGGCAATAGGCAAGAGTGTCGCAAGTCCGAATAGCTAATTGAGACCAAAGGAAATAGAAAACTAATAGGGAAAATCTGTGCCATTCTGCAGCACCACTAGTTTAGTTCGTATCTACGAAGGAAGAGCTGCTTTGATCTTTTATTGCATTTTTGGATTGTTGTTTCCGGGCACGTCAACTGCTTTGGTCATTTTTCACTTTAATGCAGTTCATGTTTAATAGCAGGAAGTAGCGGTGTTTCGCCTCCGCGAGATGGGAAGGTTCAGTATCGACAACCACGTCGACTCTTGTGGGATATCCGCCTCCAGTTATCTCCCCCTCCCCCAGCGTGCCAGCTGGGACAAGCGCTGAGCTCCCGAAAGGTCTCCCGACATGCTAGTGTAGTGACTGTACGTGTGTGTTTGTAAGTGGAGAAGGTGGGTCAAAGAAGTAGAAGGAAAGATCGTCCTCGGTCAGTGGCCCGTTGGTTAGGGTACTGCTCCAGCATTCGTCTGATGTTGATCGGAGAAACCACGGAGAACTACCGATCAGAGTAGCCGGCCGCTAGAATTCTTCTCCAGATAGCGACTGAATTCGACCTAGCTGTATGGCTAGTGTAGACAATCCGCCACGTCGGGACTCGAACCTAGGGTCTCTCGGTCAGAGTCTCCGCAGTGACAGCGGCAATGATGGCTCTGAGCTAATCCAGTCGGTATTAGAAATTTAACTCTTGCGGGTATGTCATAGCATCCAAATCTACCGCGTCTTTCCAGTGCATTTTTAAGTTCGCCTTCTAAAGTGCGACGGGCTTAGTTCATATCCCGCCTCTTATACATCGATTTATTTATGGTGACGCCTCAAGGTCACGAGCTGGAAGGGGATGTGCTTACTGTCATCCAATCAATAGCTCCAATATCAAAAATTTAAATTGTAACGAAGTTCCCAATTCGATGACAGTGTCCTCCTCATCGTCCAGTTCGCGCCTTGAGGCGCCCCATTATGTCTAGAACGGAGTATAGTTCCGCTATTATTACTTCACGGTCTGTTTTAACAACCTATCAACCTACCTGTATATAAAGGCCGTACGAATGCTGACACAATGAATTAGGCCCTCTCATATGATGGCATATGTTGTTGCCCAGTAATTAATGACTATCTGAGATTTTTTGTTAAATGAGATACAGTCTTAAGACGTAGCAGTAGAACATATGTACAGTATTGCTACTTGTGAGCACTTGTAGCCACTTATAAATCCTCTTAGATACATTTTTTATTAATGTGTAAAGAGACGATGATGAGGCATGCCCCCTGTCAATGTTTGATTAGTACCTGACCAGTAATTATGTGTAAACACTATAAAACAATTTTTTTTAAAATTTAAGATCGCCTTAACAGCTAGGTCATTAGCAACTACTATAGATTAACGATAGGGTTAACAGTGTGATGCGATATGGTGATGGTGAGGGGTGAAAGGGTGAACACAAATGCAAGTAACCCGAGGCGGGACTCAAACCCGCGATCCTTCAGTGCGTGGTCACTACAGCACTACTTCCGTAACGATCTCGGCCATCCGGACGATGACAATTGCAGTATTGTACTTCACTCAACTCAAACTTCTAAATTATTATTAACCTTTTTCGGCAATGTATTAGAATAAGTGGAGGGTACCCTTTTTCTTACCGATGAAAGTATGTACAAAATATTAAAGGATAGTCACTTCAGAGCTAATTTTTTTATTTAATTAACCCATTTGGCAGTTCACATGAAATATACAGGATTGACGCCTCAATAAACATTCTGTTAATAAACAAAGTTATTGAAATTAATTGTTATAAAAATTACTGTGTACTTCACCTTACCAACCTGTCCCACGATTTCCATAGTTAAATCATAACATACTCCATTCGTACGTAATTTCGAAAACTATAAAAAAATACATAAACTATTTGATATTCTGTGGAAATTAATCGAAAGAGCCTGAGTTTTTCTGTTTGTTAATAGACAAATTAATACTTTGAAAGATTTTATCACAAATATATTGGGTCTCTTTGATGTATCACGTGTGTCTGGGCCTGCCTATTTGAAGTCGATTTTCAGAGTGAAAATACTTCCTGTCTTAATGCAATGATACACAAAGAACGGAAGGATTCACACCGGCCTAACAAGAATGTATTATGACTGCAGTAAATATTTCCTTTTTGAATTCCACTTCTATGAACGAGTGAAGTGTCAAAGGAAAGAGGGTTTCACAGAGAGGCGACAAATTGCACTTTCAGTACATAAATTATTAAGAATTTGATTAAAAAACGACTCAAAACAGGCAGATGTAACTGCAATTTGAAACACACGGCATGCTTAATGTTCTGCTTACTCACCAATTGTGTATAACTACCAAAATGTGTCTCGAAGGGCCTTACTGGTACGATGGGGTCTATGAGACCAGTAAAATTTAGCAAAACTCGCATTATCTGCGAAACAAAGATGAGACGTTTTGTCTACCTTTAAGTCGAGTAACTATCAGTGTCAATTGGAAGTGGCATATCAAAGACTCGCATCTTCTCCGAAAGATCGCTCACTGCCCGTGGCCCGTTTCTTAGGGTACTGCTCCGGCATTCGCCAAGAGTTGATCGAAGAAACCACGTAAAACTGCCGATCAGATGAGCCGGCCTATAGAATTCGCTTCCATGCAGCGTCAAGTGTTGTGATTGTGCGTGTGTGTTGTGGGAGAGAATGGTTCAAGAATGAGGATGGAATTAATATGCGCCGTTCCGTGGCCCGTTTGTTGGAGTACTGCTCGGGTATTCGCCTCGCTTTGTGTGGAGAAACCATGGAACATCATCGACCACAGTAACCGGTCGCAGATTTCTCCCCCAAAGAGTGCTTCAATTCGACTCTGCTGGTAGCTAGTGTCTACATTTAGTCATTTTTGGAACTCGAACCCAAGGACCTCTCAGACAATGATGCTGCAGTGGCAACGGTGTTGTCGCTAAACTCTCGCAGCTGGTGAATTTCCTTTTCTGTTGTCGGCTGTCTGGGAGCAGCGCCTTCTAGGATTGCCAACGTTACACAGCTATCATTTACTTCCTAAAGATTATCGCAACGGAGGATTATCGCAAGGCGATAGAATAGGACAAGAAATGAGAAGGAAAGATCGCGCGCGGTCCGTGGCCCGTCTGTTAGGGTACTACTCCGGCGTTACCCTGGTGTTAATGGGATAAACAACGGAAAAATTACCGATCAGAGCAGCGGGCTGCTAGAGTTCTCGTCCAGACGACAGAACGCGACTTAGCTATCTGGCAGGTTGAAAATCCTGCCACTGTCGGGACTCCAACCCCTGGATCTCCCGGTCAGACGCACCGCAGTGATCGCAATCGATGTCTTTAGCCCCCTCTTCCGGCCAAAAAGAAAGATAAAGAAATATGCTTATATTTGATTTCAAAAAATTCTATGACATTTAACTTTTTTTTTACGGTTTTAAAAACTAGTTCGGTAAATGCCGACCTCCATTGTTAGCACATTGATGAAGTCGGATGTCTTTGTGTGGGACCTGTACATTGCGGTAGGAAAAAGGAGTTGAAATTGCAGTGGTCGCCCGCGCGCCTGTGAAAGAACCGGCACCGGGGCGTAGCAGCGAGGCGGCGACGGCGGTTCAGGAAAATACGGGCACCGCTCACGGGAGGTCGCTGAGGTCGGGCTCAGTAGAGCCGTCACGCTTTGGTCGGCGAGACCGAGCGCACCATCGGCCGTACGGCCAGTCGGCGAGCCTTCAGCCCTGACCGGATATAAAACGGCAGCGAGCAGGAAAGTCAGCCCCATCATAGTGCGAGCCACGAGAGTGCAAGCTATTGACGCTTCCGGCCAGTATTTAAAGTATTTAGATCGTGGCCACGGCATCATGTTTGGACATCTCTTCGGCTTTTGATAAATTTGGCAAGACCCCGGTAAATCTCCTCATTATTTTGTGACTACGCATGTGAACGTCTTGCTCTTTATGATAGGCAATTGTAAATAAAAAACTGTCTTACGAAATTCACTTGTTTCGATCGTAACAGAATTATGCGGGGGAGCAGGTGAGGTCCGAGTTATGTTTCTTAAGCCATTTTTTACAAAATGGTGCATTTTATAATTCTATTACAGTTTAATAGTTTACCTGCTCGCTAAGTTCTATAAATCAGATGAGGGTGAATAGGCACTTATATTGGTTTCTAAAGACAAAGCATTTCTAAAAATAATACAATCTAAAACCAATACAAATGACTAATTTGTCACAAATATTCAAATTATCAATTTTTTCGTGATAATTTATTTTATTAATATTTTAACAAGCATAAATAATAAAACCCATTTTCAGTGGAACATGGGATATATATTCTCTAGCCCCAAATGTACTTTCACAGTTAGTAAACGTTAAAGATATTAACAACATCTTTAATTATTAGTTTATGAAAAGAGAAGTTGCACAGTTTGAACTTTCTTCATTTGCAAGTAAGTCGCAACGAATCACCATTTTAAGAGGTTATATAAATGGAACTCCTTGATGTACAAAATAAAAGTAGAACGTAGTGTTGAACAAAAAATTGATTCTTATTGAGTTTTTTCAGATAATTGAAAAGAGAATCCTATCTTGCCATTTCCAGTCGAATGACCTAAAACGTCGTAAATTATTTTCTTGGTTGACTGCTCTCCAGTTTTATTTCCGGTTTGAAAGTCCCATCTGAGTTATTTCTACAAAGTTGAGATCAGCAATCCCATTGAACCTGCAATAGCTTTAGAAACTGAATTTAGTGTTTTTAACGAACTTCAAGTTATAAAAGTGCGTAACCTAGAAACAATTTGGTTTCACTGCTCTAACTGGAAATCCGTGATAATATTCTACGCTCCTGTCGCAGAAATGTTTCTTATTACATACATTAGAAGTAGAAAGGTATTGATGATTTCAAAGCTTGTCTGTCCTCCTTCGAGAAAGTACGTTATCACGAGACATTTTTGGTACATCAGTTTTAATAAAATCGAATTGTCTGGCCAGTGATTATTAAATAACTTTTTTATGAACGCCTATGGTTATTTTCGCAATATACTAAAAACGCGCGTAATCGTACTTTACAACTTTTTTTGTCTGTTTATCTCTTTAGGGTAATCTTAAGAACTGCAATACCTATTTCGATAAGAGGTAAATAATTTTATGTAAGCATAATTTCACCTAATTTTAATTTCCTTATGTTGTTTATAACAACATGAAAGTTAAGAATCATGAAGGTTAACTCCTCATTGATCTCCAGAGTAGCTTACGTTTTTAGACATATGTGACATATGACTCAACTTTAGAACTTATCACTTTAATAGTGGGCTATCAGTGTGCACAGGCAATTTAATGCTCATTATTGTATATTTTCCTGGAGTAAGCAATGTTTACTGCTAGTAGCACTACGTCAGCTAATTGGGGATATAAGCTTAGAACCATAACTAAACCACATCAAGGCCTCAGAGACACAAAAATATTTCATTTTATAACCCAGTGAATAAATTATCCTGTTTTATAAAACTAAACGTGTTACACGAATTAATGTATTTTGTTATTTCTTTGATAATATATGATGATATAAAATGATAAATATTTCCCATTTAGCTAAGCTGTTTGCTGTAATATTTGGCTTAGATGTCAGTGTTGTTCACAGACACTAAGAGATGTTTAAAAAGCACTCTTTAGGGACCTCGCCAACATGTATTTTCGTCAAGGCTTCGAGTTCTATTTTTCCATAATCTTAACTTTACCATAAATTACCTACTGCAACTTTCTACGCTACAGAAACTGTGTTGGTGCCCTTAATCCTTAAAGCCCAAACGAAGCAAATTTTCTCTCTGTATTTATGACGAAGATAAATGAGTCATTTAATTTTAATGTGTCTCAGAGCATTTACAGAACAGCCTGCTGCAAACAGAACAATGTTGTGGATTATCTACCTTTGCTTTACGTTATTCACAAAGAGCTTGACGATGCGTGCTGTTACCTTTGTGCCATTCATTACACACATTCACGTCAAGGTTTTCTATTGTCAATTAGAACAACCAGAATGGTTTTGATTGCATGAAATTTTGTATTATGTTTATAATTAATAGATTCAAATGAATTTGGTATAGGATAACTAAACAATAATATCACGCAGAGTATATACTCAACACTGTTCATGGATATAATGTTAGTTACATATGTAAATATTCGTTTTAATTGTAAATGAAACACAAATCATTTTTGTTGTAAAAAAAATGCGACCGACTAAAATTCAATTTAAAATTTATTATTGATTTAATTAATTAGTAATAATTTTCAATGCAAAAATATATCTTTAACATATGTGACGTTAAATTTCTAACTATGCAGCTTTTATATGTTAAAACCACGAAATGTAAATCGGGCATATCTTGCTACACAAGTGAATACTCAAAAATCTTCAATTTTGGGCTGCTACAATGACACAGTTGCAGAAACGATACTTGACCAGTCATCAAAAGTGCATTTCCATAACTTCACTATATGGCCTATTGAGCGCAATTGTGTCCCTGCACTTGTTTTGGCAGGAATCTGCTCATAACCACAATAGCGTAGCGTTGGTACGACGTTGAGCAGTGTTCTTTCTTATTTATTTATGTCAGAAGGAATTATAAACTGTGTGTGACATGCTATGAGAAGAACTTAATTTGAAGTTAAATTTATGTTGAGAAGAAAAACAAGAAACCATCACAGCGTTTGGTCAATGTTTAGGGAAACTGGACGAAAATCTGATCGAGAAGTGGGTGATTGACCCAGAAGCTGAAGTTCAATACTTTTTACAGGTTATTTAGAATTATACAATACAAATGGTTAATAATAAAATAAATGTTGTTAAAATTATTACTTTCCTTTTCTATGCTCGGTAGAGTCTCTAATTGTTTTGAAACAGTTGCGCAGCACAGTTACAGAGTAGGAGTAGGTGTTGTGCGGCACAGTTACAGAGCCGCGTAGTTACAGAGTAAGGAACAATATATCCTTAGAAACCGGAGAAGGAAATATTTGCTGATTGAGTGTGGATTTATAATTTCAAGAACAATACATTTATGTGTTTGAACTCAAAGTATTCTTATTTAAATTTCCTCGAGAGCAAGTTCAACGGATAGTCACATTTGGTGAGTGGCAATACAGCTTTTGATTAATTTATTGATCGCGATTTATTGAGTTCAAACGATCGCGACATTTACGTATGGATACGCTGTTGCGGGTACATTTGTAACAGTTGCATTTGCACATTGTGTCGCAAAGCATTTTGGGCAAACCTTCAGAATGCAGCTAACTAATGCTCATAAGCAAATTAGCACCAACAATTTTATCCATGAAGTAGTGTTTAACATAACATTTTTCTAAAAAAATTGAATAATACTCACGAAATGCATTAAATATAACCAAAATACTCATGCCATATTCATATATAAAGAAAGAGATCTTTTAAAGATCAAAACATTAATTTAATTCAAAATGGATGATGAGAGAAACATTGCCGACTATCTCGCGTGCAAACTAGAGATGGAATATGGCTAACTATGAGGTCAGAAACACATGTTTTTAAAGGCGTATAAACCTTCAATTGTTCTACATAATAATTCTTTACCTTCACGTCATGTAATAATATGTGTTCTCTTTTGTTTTGTTTCTCATGAAGGCCAGTAACAACAATTCACAACGGCTAACTCTCTGAGCTTAATGCGCCCACTACAAGTAGAGTTGTATGTTCTGTGGTTGCATGCGTTTAATTGTGGCAAGATATGAATAAACAAAGACTGCTTTGAAAGCTGAGCATTTATAACAACAGAATGTCACACATGCAACTCCTCAAATCCCGTACTCGTAGGTGACATTCCAAATGTTATTGTTCTACAACGCCAAGGAAAACATGAGAGAAACTGAAGAACATACAGACGCCAACAATTGGAAACACAAATCTGAAACCCCAATAGTTTATATCTGTTCTTTGTATATTATTTATACTATTGTGCAATAAACAATAGCTTTTTAAAAGCTTGTATTATTTAACTGCTTAATTCAGATATTATATTCCTTTTATTTTCTTTCGAATGATCGCATTTGTTAGCTGCTTTTGCATGTCATTGCAATTCTCACTACGAGTAATTGAGTTACGAGACTGTTTTAAACCCGTTATTTATTCTACAAATGTGAGAGAGAATACGTTGCGATCTTCTCGTAATTGTGAATGCCCATTTGCAGACCTTTTGAGAATACCCTGTTTGCTACCTTTATGAACGTCATGAAAAAAGCACAGATAAGCATATTGTTGCAAAAGCATCGAAAATAATGCTATCGTTACGTAATTTGAATTGAGTAGGGTACATTTGGAATGGACAACTTGATTCATATTTGATAGCGCTCTCAAAAGTACCTTTGTACTGTGCTAATCACTATCGTTCTGAAACGTATCTGAATTATTCTCAAACACAAAATCAGATGCTAAAACAAAGGCTTCTGACAACGGCACATACAAAAACTCATCACATTATTCCTGTTTAATATTTTATCAGTGTCAGACTACAAATGGGCATTTCGAGAACAAATCTTAATTTTTTTCTTTTTTAGCCATTTTCCCCCTCAACACTCTAAGTTTCCTTCCTTTCCGATCTTGTATTTATTCTTCTACCTTGATTCTTCTTTTCTTATAGGTGTTGTGGTGCGTTATCGTTGGCATTTATAATGAAATAATTATATGCGTCTTCATTGCCAACAATATTATTTATTACAAGGTAGTCGTTTTTGTGGCTTCCATACAGCAGACAACTGATGATCGAACTGATGACTCGCAATTATTAGTTCATAACTGTTCGGTATTATTAGTTAGAATTAGAACAGAGTATTAACGCGATTGTAGAGACACACAGATGAAAGCTTACCGCTTTAGTACATTCAACTTCAAGATCACATCTGTTCCCATTTAACGAGCTGTATTAGCTGTAAGGAGCTGGTCATCTATATGTTACGTTGGCAAACAGCTGGTCGTTTGTGCACGAAAATTTTATCCACCCTTATACGTATTGTGGTTTTGTTATTGGTACAATTGTCTAGGTTTCGCAAACTTGGAGAAACAACCAAATGGGGGGGGACGCAAGTCGCTGGTTCAAGCCCCGTGAAAGCAAGATTGTTTTCACCATTTCAATTCAGCATCGATTGTTTCTCAAAGCATTTCGTTATCCTCGCCGACTGAGGTGGATGAGGGCATCAACTGATGTCTCTGCAGTACTTCTGAACTACAGTTCTTAGGGTTGGAGACCCCACAGTGGCAGTCTTTTTGATAGGGAGGCTACATATCTAGGGCGAATTCAGCCGCTGTCTGAAGAATTCTGGTGACCGGCAGCTCTGATTGCCAGGTTACAGTGGTTTCTCCCAGGCGCATGCTGGAGCAGTACCATCGGTAACAAACGGACCACGGACCCTGCACAATCTTACTATCCTCTTCCTTGTCCTATCATCTCCCATTACATACACTAACATGCATTACTCTACCACAAATGGGAGATCAGTGAGGAGCAAATAGTTTTTCCTGGTGCCCCGCTGTTGGAAAAAACCTGTTGGAAAATTGACCCCCCCCCTCCGAGTGGTCATGTAGGTCGGCGCCGGTTCTTAGCATTCAATCTGGGGGGAACATCACCACCGCCACCAACCGAAAGTTCAACAAACCCAAATTCCTGTCATACATACACTCTACAACAATTTATAAAGGTAGAATAAGGCCACTAATGCTCTACGCATGTCCAAAATGGACAATCGCAGCCCCCCACTAAAATCCAAGTAATTCAAAACAAATTTATCAGATTAATCACAAATGCCCCCTGGTTCATAAGTAATAATAACTCCATTCCGATTTCAACAGCAATACAATAATAAAATAAATAGCCCATATATCGCATAATTTCTGGCAAAACCGAACAGACATCCTAGCAGCACCCCATTTCCAAGTACCCCTCCAAAAATCCAACCGACACCCGAATAAAAAATAGATTCCCTTTTGAAGCCTTTTTAAAATTAACTCAATTCGCCTCCAAATTGGCTCGGGTGAAGGGTGACGCGTCGAAGCAAACTTCCCCAAACGGCCGGGGGCCAAGGTTACGGCCGGGGCCTGCGGGCGGCGCGCGCGCTGCGCGGCCCGGGGCCGGCGACCCAGTCGAGCTGCCCTGCCCTGCCCTGCCCTGCCCGCCTGGCTTTTCGGGCGACGGGGTCTAGCGCCCGGCCACGGCCACGCGAGGCATCGGGGCTGCCTGCCAGCGCGGGGACCCGGCCGGCTGGGGAGGCTCAGTGGCAGCACTCGTGGTCGATGCAGCGTCTCTGACCGGAGTCTCTGACCTGTCTCCTCGGAGACAGTTCAAAAAAATGTATTTCTGTTTGGCCCCAAGGCCCTCAGCAGCCGAGCAGGATTCATTCAGAGAACATTGAATAATATTGACATTGTTTAGGAAACATGATTGGTGGATGAATAGTTGAATACATGGACACGTTAAGTAAATTCAATAAATAGTTGTGGATTAATGTGTGAAGTCATCCATTTTTGGTTCATGATGGTCACGGAGGCTCGGAGAATTGTCGCGGTAGATTCCGTTTTAGTTTATTGTGGCAGATGTTTGACACTATCAACATGGATAGGACGAGTTCAGCTGCTATCTGGACTTCTAGTGGCAGGCTGTACTGATCTGTAGTTTTCCGTTGTTTCTCTAATGAACAGTAGATGAATGTTGGAGTTCTATCGTAACAAACGGGCTACATACCGCATCCAATCCTTCTTTCATCTTCCTTTCAATAATATCTACCGTTACTGACACACACGGGTTCGATTCCTGGCCGAGCCAAGACTATAGTGTGCGTTTTTCTTGTGATGTCCCAGTATATGTTGCTGAGTGACGATGATGGAATTTACTGCTCAGGTTGAGAAGACCGGAATACGTGCTACCCACACGTACGCCTCTCAACCCATGACCGCGAGCCTGGGACGTCGCCGGTAGGCCTGAGCCCGTTCACGGCCTGTCGCGCCAAGTACAAACATACTGACACACACACTTTCATACACTCTACTACCACACGTGTCACGAGACTAGTCCGAAGATACTTGGAGAAGAATTCCTTCCCAAGCCGACGAATGCGCCGCGGCCATTTGCCACCATTCGTAGGGGGGCGGAAATACTGCCATTCCAGTCATAAAAGCATTCACTACACTAATGAAACTAATGATCTTAACAGTTGATGTGCCTGAAAACATCAATCAACCAACTAACCACACACACGTCTGTGAGGCTTACGTCATTTCATAGACTACTTTTATGACAATTTATATACTATTATTACCAGCAACTTCACCTGATATTTAATTTTGTTTCAATTTGTTAAAAATACTCCTAGCGGTAAATCCCAGTGTTTTTCAGTTGGTTCTCTGGATTTTGAATATTTTTAATTGGCTTCCATAATTTTATGGAGCATTACAAGGCCTTTGTTAATTTATATAATTTTTGGGTCGTGCTCAGCATTTCTTATCACATTGCTAGCAACAAAAGTTATCATTTTGAAAAAAATCAATTTTAAAAAGATATGGATAGAATGAATACACCTAAAACACTTGATAATATTAAAAGCATGCAAGCGTGTGGCACGCGAAACTTTCTTCACAATAAATTGAGTATTCCGGATATCACTGAGAATCGAGGCAATGCAAAGCTCTGTTTGCCGGTGCCGCAGTGGCTGGTTCGAATTTCGATTTAGAAATACTTTATTGGGTAAAACCGGGATTGTCATTATTCTTTAAATCTGACGTTGAATCGAGGTGTGTTTGGTTTCCTCATTCTGTTTATCTGAAATAATGTTTATTTTGGATGTGCCTCGATTTGTTACAAGTAATAGTAGTCGCTAATAACCTAGACGTTGATGCGACCTTAAAAAAAGGATTCGGAGAATGAGATACTATTCGTTCACGTTTTGTTGAGTTCCAAAATCTCTACTCTCTGTCTGTCTCTCTCTCTCTCTCTCTCTCTCTCTCTCTCTCTCTCTCTCTCTCTCAACTGTTGGAGACGCTTAGAATTTTGTTTTCGGCTTAGGCGTTTGGTAATACATTTTTGGGCCCTTTAAATAACAAGTAAAATCTTCAACAATCAAACTACAGAACTAATCAGATTGCACTAGCGTCAGAATAGCCAACCACCGCACTCCTCTCGCATCAAAAATATACTTCAAGAAAACATCGCGGATGATACCCACTGATTGCACAGATATTCAGTATCTCATGTCATTTTCACACGCAGAATGATTTACAAAGAACGTCATATTTTAACAGGTCACGTAAGTCTTTTTCCAAACTTCTTTATATCGGGAAACACTTTATTTCCATCTGTTCGCAACTGCGAGGCCAAGTGCTTCTGTGAAAACCCGTACCCAAGGTTCAGCAATGCATTTTCTTGCTTCGTTCAACGCGATCTCAGCTTCCTCGAGCCGGCCATCAAAGTTTCAGGGCGCTCTGGCAGAGGCGTAGAGACCGACAGAAAGGTCGGGGGAGGGGGGGGGAGAGTGGCGAAGGCGTGACGGAGGGGGCCGTGGCGGAGAAAGCGCGTCCGGGCGCAAAGCGACGCACAGTGGGCCAATGTAGGGCAGTGGTCGGCCCACAAAGCAGCAAGCGTGTGGACACCAGCAGGCTAAAGCATTCGACCAAATAAGGATAGAATCGCCTTTTCTGCTCCTGGAGAGGAGGTACAGGGCATCAACTGATGTCACTTTGATCGGGAGGTCCTAGGTAAGAGTCCCAACGGAGGCAGGATTTTCGACACTGGTTACACAGCTGGGTAGGCGTAGAACCGGATGCTGGGGCAGTACTCTAACAAACAGGCCACGCGCGATTTTTCCTTTTTCTTCCTTGTCCTATCCTCACCCCCTACATACACACTCTTAAAATTACATGTACTTTACTACCACACAGATTAGGAGCCCTGTCTGGAGCTTACAGCTTGAGGTGGTGCCTCCTTGATGGGACAGTTAGGTCGGCGCCGATCTCTCCATCCAGCGGGAGAATACCGCCGCAGATCACCGCCACCTCACGAGGAAAACATGCAGTACACTTACGGGATTAATGCCCTTACCAGTTGGCGCACACGGAATCACCATCAAGCAACTAACCAATATTTTCTGCTTTGTATTTACCAAGAGACGCAGTCGGATCATACGACGAGGGATGGCTGGCTTAGATCACATCTAGCACTGCCGCTCATTTTGCTTCGGCTTTGAGCGGGAGACCTTAGCATCCCGATTTTTAATACTAAGCTTAGTGGAATTCAGTTGCTGTCTGGAGGATAATCCTAGCTGCTGTTAGCTCTGATCGGTAATTTTCTTCGATTTCTTCGATCTACCCTAGGCGAATTCCGGAGCAGTACCCTAACAAACGAGCCACCTACCGTGCGCTATCTTTCCTTTCCCTTAAGTGTTCTGATATTTCCTTCCCCTTGTAAATAAGAGGTGAGGATTTGACAAGGATGTGTCATTACTCCTTACTTCCACACATACTTACACTTACATGCACTACACATAACATATAGGGGCGGTTTATAGCTTTACCCGCTGAAGTAGTGCCTTGCTGGGGGACAACTACGTCATCAGTAGCAGGGCCCGCCAATAAGAGATGTTCTGCCGAAAATTCGCCCTTTTCTGGCGCACGAAAATCAATTTCTTTACTTAGAAATTAAGTGCGAGAAAGTAAAAATTGAGGTGGGCCAATGGACTACCTAGAAATGCCGATGAAGACGTGCATTCTAAATCCAGACATAATATATTAACTTTATAATTAAGTAGAAAGTAAATAATTTGCCAACTATACGATCTCACTGCGTATCCTGACGTAAAATATTACTGTTAGCAACTAGCGGACGTATTAGCATCTACAGTGGGAGGGAGAGTGGTCTTTATGTGCGGGTCGCGGACTGCAGATGTAGCGGTGCTGGGTGTCGTTGTCGGTCACGTGGTAGAAACGGAGGGAGGGGGTAAAAAACACATGATCCTCGTGTTTGTTAGCGGACGGTGCTCATTACATTGCAGAGTATATTTTCAGAAACCCTCAAAAACTCAAGAACATATCCATCCGCTGACTGAGTGCCCAGGCCGTGGTATGACCTTCATTTTATTGATTGTTTCGTTTGTCCAGGCGCGCCAATTGCTAGGGTCATTATTTCCGCAAGTGTAGTGGATGTTTTACCACGGGAGGTGGCGGTAAACTTACCCAGGTGGACGGCGAGATTCGGCGCCGACCTTATAAGTTGGTTTGCGGGGTTTCCCCAACAAGGTATACCCCTTATCGGGGCTCCGCCCCGGTCAGAACACGCTTTAAGCTTCCGATTGATTTCTCGACATATGTGGTATAAAGCAGTTGCCAGTAAGTGGAAATCTGGACGTGCAAGAGATGAGGATAAGACTAGAAGGAGGAAGGAAAGATCGCGCGCGGTCTGTGGGCCGTTTGATTCTGATTCGGCATTTTCCTTGATGTTGATCGGAGAAACCACGAAAAATTACCGATCAGAATAGAATTCTGCTCCAGACTTTCGACCTAGATATTTACCTTGAGTCGAAAATCCTGCCACTGCCGGGACTCGAACCCCAGGACCTCCCGGTCAGAGTCTTTACAGAGACAGCGGCAATGCTGGCTTTGAGTTCAACTCAGGCCGCAAGTTATGTATTGGAGAACGTCATCTCAGTTTCCTATGCCGTACTCAGCGTCCCGAATCAATAATAATTGAATTTATTAAAACAAAATGAATCGTGTGAATATATAATATTCATTGTCTGTTTTGAAAACTTTGCTAAATAAACTGGTGTTTCCGTAGTTTAATGCAACATTTAGCAGGAATGTAGTGATGGTTTGGAATCTGCGCAATTATTTTGTTACGGATAATGAAACTGGCGGCGTTGTTACAAGTCTAACAAATGAGTGCGTGTTAATTCTCTCCCCTAGTATTCTCTAACATTTTCCGCTACGGAATAGTTTTCATTTAAGGAAATGTATATGGTATACCCAATGCTGGAGTAAAAATTCATTTCATTTTTGTGGTAGCTTAAAATAAATATTCAAAATATTGTTTAAAGAATTATTTAGAATTATAATAAAGAAAATTATTTTATTATTACCATTATGAGTACTTTATTTATAAACTAAGTGATTTAATGCAATATTTAGAATTATCTTTTCCAATGAAAATGTCTGTCTTGATATTATGCAACTGCAGAGTAAAAAGTTTAAAAAAACTATGCCTATATATTTTACTCTCACAAATTTGGTTGATGTTAAAGGTTAAGTGCTAAAATGTATCCAAATATCCGGTTTGTCCCATTTTTTCGCTCTGTTTATATTGAAGCAATACAAAATACAGAATTTCAATATATTTATTGATACTTTAATATATCTATAGTTGTTATGATGTACGTGCAGACGAACCTAATATTGACATGGCTCTGCTACACTAGTAGCAACAGCTAAATACCCTCTATGTATAACACATTTATTGAATAGCCAAGACTTCATGTGAATCTAAAGACAATATTGGCAGAGAGGAGTTTCACAAATACTGCAAAAATCTTTGGGTTAATGTCGCTTCTGAGGAAGCAATTTATGTTAGATTAAAAAGAATGCTTAATGATATATATTTTGGGATTGCAAATATATGTCATCTCGGGTTCTCAACTGAAGTGTTGTCGTTTTGAAATTTTGTTCATTCATTACGTACGCTAAAAATAATGGGAAGAACCAACATCACTTTTCCTTCGCCAATTCTGCGTAGTATAAGCTAACTCCGCGAAGAAATCTGACAACACTCGGGTCGCTGCCTTTCAGTATAAAATGAGAAGAAAGACATCGGCAGAAAAAAGGATGAAAGGCACTTGGCTAACTTCCATCTTCTCGAGACAACATGCACCACGAATGATATCTCCGGAATTTCGGCGTAGATCTTTTGTTTCTTCAGAAATTGCGTGCTGCTGAATGAACAAAAACAATTTGATATTTTTTCTTGCAATGACACAGACTGAAAGCCTCTCTGATGAGTACGAAAGAACGAAACACTGTTTTCAAGCAAATCACAATTCAGCAAGAAAGATGCCATTACATTTATTTAATTATCTATTCCCGTAATTCTTAATGCAAACCATCTAATTAGGATAAATATTAAAATTGGTACTAAACCTTTGTACTGCGTACAATATTTCCCATAAAACTATTTTAATTGAATCTTATATGTATATCCATTTATTTCTTTAAACACATTCTTATTAACGACGTTAATAAAAATGATGGAGAACTTAGACAAGAATTATATTAATAAAAGAACATTAACAAGCAAATTAAAGATTTTAATAATGAAAGTTTTTGAAAGTCAATACACCACCGTGTGTAATATTCTTCAGGTTGTTGTTGTTGTTGTTGTTGTTGTTATTATTATTATTATTATTATTATTATTATTATTATTATTA
>BOPP01000158.1:2873494-2906164 GCA_017312745.1 Gryllus bimaculatus | reverse complement strand
GGCCGCCGGCCGCTGGGCCACATCGTCACTGCGGGCCGGCCGCTGCAACATCTACCGCCCGCCGCCCAACTCCGCCCTCCCAGAGGGCGTGCGAGCGAGCGTCCGTCGTAGGCCGGACCGGGCGCTGGCTCCCAGAGGACCACGCTGCACGAGGCCGCTCGCCGCTCTGCTTGCAGCCACTTTCGCTCTCCCCGCCCGGCCTGCGCCTCCCGCTGCCTGGCTATTGCTCACGGCTCGTCCTTTGCTTCGGCGTTCTCCTCGGCGTGCTAGTTGCCTGACTTTCATCGGTGTCTTGCACTTCGGGCGTCGTTCTTTTTCAATCCCGGGTCATTGCTACTTCTTTTCTCTCTTTCGTACTCCTTCTTACGCCGTCATCCAGTTCTACTCCATTCCTCTCTTTATTACTCCTTTTGTCTCTCTTCCTTATTTCTGCCTTCACCTTCAGCCATTCAATTCATACTACTTTGTCTCTTCCGTAGTTCTTTCAACTCTTCCATACTTTTCCTTTCGTATCCTCCGTACTTCATCTCTTCCTTATTCTACTCTAATAGTGTTCCGTTGCTTCCGTGTCATCCTCGCTCCATTCGCTTTCTACTTTCTTTCTCTTCACTTTACTCTGCCCCTTTTATTCGTTCCTTCTATACTCGCTTAACTTAAGTCGTAATCCATGTTTCTTTTTTTCTCTCTTGCGTTTCTTCCCCTTGATTCTTGCATCTTTTCCTTCTATCACTCTGGGTTTTTCAGATTATCTTTTTCTTAGCTCTCTTTTTTGTTCTTATTTCCATCGCTTTATTCTCTATTTTCCTCATTTCCTTGCTCTTTTACTACGTCAGTCTTATATCATTACATAAGTCTTATCTTTTTCTTCTTTCTCTCTTCCTCGCGTTATTCCTGGTCTTTTTCATTCGCCCATCCGTCTCTTTCTTCTTCCCGGCTCGTTCTTCTCTCTATCTCTTTCTTCTCTCCGTTTTTTTACTGTTTATTTTGTAGTGTAAATTCCATTTTTTTGAAACTCTTCATACATTTCCCCCCTACATTGTCATATTTTTCGTCTCTATTTTTTAATATTTTCGCCCATCTTTTTCGAACATATTCTTCCAATTTTACTTCATCATTTCATCCGTCTCCCTCTCTGATATTATTTTCCCAACTATCTGGAGTACTCCTTTAACAACGTCATCAAGAGAATCAATTGAGCTTAAGGAATTATGAACATCAAAATATACAAACAAGCATCGATTAGTTAAGTAAAATCAACTATCCATGACATTATTAAAATGTGCAGTACAATTGTGACGCTGAATTTTTTTTAAAAAATGTACAAGAGTTACATTTTAAACAAATAAAGTTTCTGTAAACATAGTAGTGCACTTATTCTAACATTGCGGGTACCGAGCGAATTCTCTTACTCACTGCGCTACTGCTAGAGACACAGCTGACTACGTATGACAGCAAGGCTCCAAGGAGGAGGGCGAAATTAAATAGAAGGCGGCTGCCATAAAATATTTGTAATGTACGTGTTGCATTATAGAAAAGCAACTTTCTTGATATCCTTGTTTGGTGCAGAACTTTACATCGTAAAAGCAGTATTCGCGAAAATATTTTTTAAATATCTAATTTATTGCAGCGAAATGTGATAGTATTTGTTGTACTTGAGTAGTGTAGAGGCTACTTTAAAAAAGAACAACAATGTGTGTGGTTTAGTTCTGCAGCATTTTTGCTGCTGCAAGCCGCTACTATTGATTAACCTCTTCAAGTAATTCACGCCACTCCTCTCTATACAGGATGTCGTAGCAAATATAATCCCTCAGATTGAATTTCACGAAGAAAGAAAAATCCGGTTTTCCTGAAAAAAATATTTGTCTTCCAGAAAATGGAGTATAATTTTTTCAGGATGCAAAAGTTAAACTGGTTACTGCGACACCGGCGACTGCAACGGCCAGTATCTGTCGGGTGAAATGTTTGGCACACAATAGAGAACATTAATAGTACCACGTGTTTTATGTGTACTGTTCATTCAATCTATTCAATACACTTAAAATACATTTTTGTTAAATTATAACTTTCGTTCGAAGCGGCGCTTATCGCTATTCAACGCTGACCACGATGTAACTTTTATGGAAAGTAGTTCTTGGATGTTTGAATTGCTGGCAACCTCGAAGTATTATTTTTGTAGCGTAGCTTCAGTGTGAACAAATGATTAATGATTTAGGTAGCCGCATACGATCAATAAAAATTCTCTGCAGACTAAATTTAAAGTCATAGCACATGCCAAATACTTTTTTCGTAAAGCATTTATAAAAACAATGTTTATTTTATTAAAGCTTTTATGGTAAACGAGATTATCACTTATTACTGGAATCTTCCTGGTTCTGTAAATTTTTATGGAACAACGGAACTTATGCACGGTTTCTTCTAAGTTGATGCAACACGATATGACGTTAATCTCTCCCACTGAATTTGTGAAGAGGAACTGGTGTCGTTGTTCGTTAGGACGTTTCAATTAGGAGACTAAGATTCATATAAGGGACCTTGATTTATCATAGTCTCCTTTGTATCTTTGATTGCATTCACTGTATGTATTATCAATACATTTTTTTATGTTACATCTTTTATTCTATACGAGTAATATACAATTTTCTTTAAAAAAATACTTTCATCTGGGACATGAAAGACATGCTTATTGTTTGTCTTCTTATTCATTAACCTTTTCCTTCCATTATGCGACTCACCTCCTCAATCGTTTCATTGTGAGAAAACAAGTTGAAATTGCTCAGACGCATCGTTTACTGGGACGTCCCAAGGTTTGAGCTCTGACGACAGCAAATTTTTGACAATAGAGAGGTTTTGCACTTAACCGATTCGGCTAATGTTAACGGTTATAGTTAATGTAACGTCAAATCTTGTGTGAAAGAGAAAAAGAATTTTTGCACAACGCTTACGGTTACGCCTATAAGATGCTGACATCTGGTTGTGAAAGTATTAAGTTACACATAAGATTGATGCCTTTCCGATTTCGGATATCGGTTTTTACATTTTGTATACTGTGGTTTCGATCAAGTTCTTCGATTATTTACATCGTAATCAATTGTTTTCGGGAAAGCAACGACGAGAAGAGTTTGCAAAATATGGCTAGATATTCAGTTGTTTTTACTGTCTGGATGTGTCGTTTCCTGCTACCTGAATTAATTGAAGCATGTGTACTTGAGAATATTGATATGGAAGATACAGAAACATGTAATTCTGATCTACAGTATAGAATCAAATCTATCTGGATGACTGTAAAATTTGGAACGTTGAATTATTTCTTATTTTAAAGTGCTTCCCCGTTTGCGAAACCACAAGAATTTCAATATTCCTTCTCCCTGGCTTGCATCCTCGTACAGAGTGAAAGCCAACACTTCCTTCAATGGTATACCTAATATTTTGCAGGAAACTGCAGTTGGACATTCTCCATTAGTGTACTAATATCCACTGATTATTTTAACCGTCGACCAATTCGTAAATGGTCAGTGCACGGTTATAAAGCTTCTCTTACCGAACTGGGCCCGGTTAACGCTTATGTTTGTAACAGTGGCCGTGATTGGTGTTCCCGGCGTCACGTGACAGTAGCCGGCTCCGCTTCTGTTTAAGCGTCGATATGTAGAAACTCTCTAACAGCTTCTATAAAGTAAGGTAAGCCACACGACCGGCGTCAATGAGTAAATTGCTTACTGGGCTGACAGGCCGTTAAATTCATGTTTCCTCCAGACGTTTCGTCCGCCACTGCATCAGGCATCATAAGTGGCAATGGTGCTTATTCAGCCAGGAGTCTGACAAGGAGTCTTAGACCGTTGCTGTCATTGGTAGATCTTTGTGGTTTACCCGATCTAGGCGTAGGCCACACTTGTACCCTAAATAATGGGGCACTAGGTAGATAACTAGATCGCTGCCAGGAGGAGGCGACCGACTGCTCTGATCAGTAGTTTTCCGTGGTTTCTCCGATCAACACCAGGCGGGTGCTAGAGCGATCTTTCCTTCCTCTTATTTCTCCGAACTTCCACCCTTACACACATATACTTACATGCACTGCACTACCACACATGTCTGGAGATTAGTACGAGCTTAGATGATGATGGTACATGTGATGTCTGGCTGGTGGGAGATACCTGGATGGAGCAAACCCCGCAAGAAGGCGTGTAGGCGGCGTCGCATCACATCAGCGGTAAAATATCGCCACACCCCCGCAATAAAAAATCAAACACTTACTACACATGACTATAGCGCCAGGAAATACGAAATAACGAGAAAGAATCAACGAAGACCGAGGGGTAGAAGGGGGAGGGGTTCGCTCTCTTTGATATGTTCTAAAGACCGACACGCGGAGAGTAAAGGCGGCTCCGCACATTCGACATTCGCGAGCAGCTCGTCCAACCCCGAACATCTGATGTTTTCGGCGAATGTTCGCTCGCTTTTATATGTTCTAAAGACCGACACGCGGTGGATAGGGCGAATACCGAACGTTCGGCGCTCGTCGAATCGCCAGCAAACCCGTCCCCACTACTCTGGATTCGGCGAGCGGTTGCTCGTGATTCGCCGACTGCCGCATTTGTGTGGTGCAGGTCTCAGTCCTAGGATCCGCTGTGCGGTGCGGCGTTGGCCTGAACCTGACGCGCGCCGCACGCCTCCTTGCTTCTTCCCGGGCGGGTGCCGCGCTCCGGGCGGAGCTGCGCGGAGCGACGCGGCGCGGCGCGGTGGCCGCTGGGAAATCCGGAGGAGCGCCCTGCGCCGAAGAGGCCGCCGCCGCCGCCCGGTAACTCGATTGCACTTCGCGAAACTGCGCGCTCGCCTGCCGCGCACGCACGCACTCAGGCACGCACGAACGATAGCACGCACGCACAGTAGCACGCACGAACGTTAGCACGCACGAACGTTAGCACGCTTGAACGTTTGCAAGCACGAACATTAACACGTACGCACAGTAGCAGGCACGCACTCAAGCACGCACGGTAGCGCGCACGCACAATAGCACGCACAATATCACGCACGAACGTTAGCACGCACGCACAGTAGCACGCACGCATGTTAAGCCTCATTCACGAACTTAAACGAAACGTAATGCCGAAAACTTAGTAGTAAAAATTACACGTAAAAATTCGCATTCACAATGAGGAACGTAAGCTGTAACGTATATTTTGCCTGAGCCAATCTGATTTCAGGGTATTCAAGCTTGATAGATTGTCGATTTGTTTTTGGCATGGTGAAAAGATCTTTCGTTTGTGGTGTGTAGCTTTCTCTTCGGTTTTCCTATCGATTTGTTTTTATATATGTAAATGCGAGTACCTGTTGTGTTAGTGCTCGCCTATTCTTTATTTTGTAAACAAGGATCCTCTTGCACCAAATTCACGAGTTATTCGTGGGACGCAATTATTTTGTTCGGCACGACATATTAAAGTCTCAAGAAAAATGGCCCAAATTCTTACTTGGAATTCAGTACTCGCATCAAAACAGTTCGCAAACTAATTCAGTGCATAACAGTAATGAAATGACATAACCAAAAACTACCTGAACACAAACCATGTTTATTTCTTTCATACTACTCTCTGATTGGTCATCGGTAGAATTCCGACATGCACTTAAAAGCTTGGCGCTTGTGAACCCTTAAGTTTACTTATGTTTACGATTACGACAAGGGATTGTGAATGGCCTCATTTAATAACTCATTTGTAGGTTTTTCGGCTATGTTATGTTTACGCTGACGTTTGCATTGGGAATGAAGTCTTAGCACGCGCGCACGCACACACGCACGCACGCGCTCGTGAGTGCGTCGCGCCCGGCGGGTCTTGTTGTCGCTCTTTGTTGTTGTCGTCACGTTTCACTTATAATGGCACCTCTTCTGGTGTTGTTTTGAAGAGGCTCTTTCATTATTACAGCCATGTTGACGTGTTACGGCCATTCCAGTTTTATGACTATAGCTACTTTAATGTTGAACCCAAGATGTTTTTATGTTATTTCTGCGATATTTCTCTCCTGGTTGAGTCATTGATTGGTGTTTCAGGGCGCGCCAACGTTTAAGTTCATGAGTTCTGTACGTGTTTTGCTCGTTATTTTTCTGAAGATGGAAGTGTTTCGTGGCAGAAGTCAAACCCGGCGCTGTCATACATGTCGATTAGCAGTTTTTCCTCTCCAATTATCTCCCCAAACGGTACACCGCCCCAGTCGGGTCAGGTTCTGAGCGAACGACTGTTCTCCCGTCATGCGTGGTAGTGCAATGCATGTAAGTGTAAGTGGGTGTATGTAAGTGGTGAGGATAGGACAACAAAGATGAAGGAAAGATCGTGCGATATCCATAACCCGTTTGTTAGGATTCTGTATGGCGGACATTCGTCTAGTGTTCATCGCAGAAATGACGAAATACTAGTAATAATACTATTCCGGTGATATTCCTACGGCTGTTTTTGTGATGTTTATTATTGCGATGTCGTGTCTGTCTGTTTTTGTTGACGTTGTTCACTGGCCTATAGTGTTGTTGTTGGTGTTCTTGTGTCTTGTGTTTTTCATTGTGTGATTGATTGACTGTTTTAGTGATTCCACGTCAACTACCATCAGGATCATTAGTCCCGTAAGTGTAATGCATGTTTTATCCGCCGCCGACCTACCGTCAGCTAGCGGGGTTTTCCCCAACCACGTTTCTCCCATCGGCGGGGCACCGCCCCAGCCGGGACAAGCTCAGCTCCTGACGGGTCTCCCGGCATATGTGGTAGTGTAGTGACCCTAGGAAAATTACAAACGTTTCATGACGTCCAAGGGACATGACTATGTTATGGCGAATAATTTCCTTATTTCAATCAATTTTTTGTCGTAATGTTTTATAAAATTATTCATGATTTTTTATATAATAATAATAATGTGAAGTAAATGAATACGTCTCTTCAAGTTAACAATTCTCGCTTACGTGCGGAGAGCTCTTGTAATAGACAAACATTTTCTGTTAAAACACCTAAACTGAACCTAGGAAGTAACGCAATTATTGTATTCTTAAGTACAGACAATAAAAAAAATCAAGATATTTACTATTCCAAATATTTTATGTTAGTCTCAATTGGCAGTTTAAAATTTAACTAAGTTAATACACTTTAAAGAAAAAATTGTTTTCTTTAGTAGAGAAAATAGAAATGATTACAGGTAAACTTGAGGCAAAAGCTAATAAGTGACTGTCATGGGACAGATGTGCAGTGATGTACCGCCATTGCGGATTATTTGTGCACCTCTTAGTTTTAAATCTCGCGCCAGTTGCTGAGGACGCACGATCTACGAACTCTAGTAAGCGACGTTTCTTGTCTGCGACATTGACATGCCTGGTTTACAAAGAAATTTACGACAGTCATATGGAACTCGAAACTACACAATTTCTATTTTGGTTGCCTTGAAAACTGAACCAGCAGACTGATTCCTGTTTATCACGTTACCTGTTATTCATCTCCACTGTCACTTAAACTTCATCTACCCCAGCCAATTCGTTTTGGCTAGTTTGTTCTCTTCATTCAGCTAACATTAGAAGAATGAAACAAAACTGTTTTTACTTGGGACTTTATGCGACATGTTATCTATTTTAGATAATATGAATATTAATCAAAATAATAGTATTATCTGGCTAATTCGCAATTTAGACAGATTCGGACAGCGTTAATCACAAGATGGTAGCCAAGCGATCAAAAAGTAGGTTCATCGCCTTCGTAAAGCTGAAGATCCCGTTCTTCTCACTATAGTCAAATGAACTACTCACTTATTCACGCTCGTCATCAATTAAACGTAGGCTAGTTATAAAATAAATAATAAGACACACTAATTTCTGTTATTAATAAGTATAATTTCGATAATTGACAAATGTTTTGTTCTTCGTTTAATGCATATCCCTTGAAAACGAATAATGTTAGCGTGAAGATAGTTCGATTTATTGTTCATTCATAGACAATAAACTTAGTGTATAAACATTTTATTGGTACACACTTTTCATTTTAAGAAATTTGGTAGAAACTGCGTATGTTCTTTGCAATACATAGTTACGCGATGCTTTTAAGTTATGCAATAAATGCTGGAAATAGTGGCATTGTACCTAAATAGTCACAAAAAATCTTTTATTTAGTAACGGTAATACGAAATCATAAGTTATTTAACATTTGCTTTGAATTCTCTAACAAAATTTGCTCTTAAATTGTGACATTTACAAATAATCCACCACAAACTAGGCAAAAACCATCGTCAAAGTAAAATAGTCGTTTTCACGTGAGGAAGGTAACTTTTAGCGTATGCGAAAAAAGCGATATATTTAAATATTACGCTTTAAGTACGAAAGCTCAAAATGCCCTCTCTGGTGTGAAGTATCGAGGAACTGAACGAGCAGTGGCTGGTGCGCAGCGCCCCAACGGTGTTTGGCAGAACTTTTACTCGTAATAAGAAAACATGCAAATTCAGCGCATTTCTTTGGTACAGAGGTCTACGCTGATATACTCTGCCAGTGGTGGAATGCTGTTGGAAGACAAGAATGCTGACACTTGTCCAGTTGCAGTTCAGTTGACAATGATAAAAGTGAGTGCATTTCATAGATACATTTTATTTTTCAGAATCATTAAGACCTTGGTGTTGATACATTGTGCGTTGTTAACGAGATGTTCAGGAAATAAGAACCAGGAAGTTGCATTAATAACTAAATGTTTGTTATAAAGTTAGTCTATGAATGTCTTCGGCGTTATAAACGATAGCGATGTGGACCATAAATACAATTTACTTTTAAAATATGGCATTCAGAAAGTTGTTTCACAATCATACTATTTCTGAATGTTTTATTTGATTGCTTTGTATAGGTTTGTATACGTATACATAGAATGTTTGATTTTTAAAATGTATCGAGTAAATTTATTCTTCTATATTGACCAGATAAAAATATTTAAATGAGATTTTTCAATTTTACTTAATTACGTTCTTATTATTGATATATTAACAGGTAGTTCGACATAAATGAATTTAATCATGGGCGAATACGCAGTTCGTAAAATATATTGAAGTATAGGCTTTGTTTAATCCGTGAAGCAGATCATGATAATTTACAGACTACTTAAAATGCAAAAGCTTTTTGTAAAGAAATAAGTTTGAGCTTTTTTCTCAAAAAAAAAATTAATGATTTCTTAAAAATAAAAGGTGGTGGCCTCTACATGTATTTTACTTGCTCTATTTAACCGAATGCATGGTACAAATACTTAATATTAAAAAGTTCTTAAAATTAATGGAACAAGCGCTTATCTTCCGCTCTAGATAGCCGAGGTCACTAAAGCTGAAAGGTCGCAGCTACTTCGATTCGCAGGGTCGCGTGTTCGAATCCCGCCTCGGGCTTGTAAGTTTGTGTTTCCTCTACAGTTACCAATCACAGTAAAATTAGTAAAGAGCATTCAGAATGGTCGCTGTACGGTCTAGAAGTTAAAATGCGACCTAAAGTAAATAAAATGGAAATCATATCTGTCACCGTGTGTCATTACTTCAAGATCATTTCAAAAGTTAGTCTTGCTTCGTTTAGAGGTGCAAGTTGCAATCGATTTACTGAAAGCAGTCATCGTTTTTCCACCATGGGAAATCGGGATGTGTCATCGATGGCGATGTTTTCAAAACCCTGATTTTGATGTTTTCAAAACATAGATATTTTTATAGAAACATCGTTTGTTTAAACATCGATATATTAAATCCGATGTTCTGAAAGAAGTTTTGTATTCGATGTCTTTGATGTTATGACGTGACGCAAGAAAAGACGGATGAGTGTGAGGTTTTTGTTAGCCATTCGAAGATAGCAAGGAGTTTAAGATGGAAGACGTGTTTTTAAATGAAAGCGTCATTGCGTGTTCATAAACGAGATGTCTAGCAAAGTTCTAAAACATATTTCTGTAAAAAAATGCAAACTATTATTATGTGATGCATTACGTGTTTGAAATAAGATAGACGGCAAGATTTGATGTTACATACCACTACTATGTCTACGTACCTAGACGTACAGATATTGGTAGATATAAGAATTTCCTTTTCAGGAACCTTTTCAACTCTGTGTTTATGTAGATAGTATTTACGTAGATAGTATTTACATTTTTTCGAAACTTCGGAAACCTCTCAGTTCATAGGTCTCCAAGAATTAAAACAGGGAATTTATATAACCTTTTTGGGGTTTCAATCTTCCAAATCGGGCATATGAAGTAACATTACTATTGTAATTTTTCTAGACCTCTTGCTTTCATGTGCTATTATCACACCGATTCAGATGGTAAAGATAATGTTCAATTAGCTGTTTAACATTTCGTTACTATTCATTTACTTTAAATATTGTTCAAAAGATTACAAGCTAAGTTGAAGTGCTGAAGAATTTTTAACAACATTTTATTTCGTTAGTTTTCTTATTATCTGCATTGTCTGCCTAATCTCTTTGTAATTGCAGATACTACAAGTAGACAAGTGATCGAAAATGTTGTATCAAACAACTCCAATGGTGTGGTTAGCTAATGAGAATGTACGCTGACAAAATACTGTGGCACCATACGGATGTAATCGGAACCAGACGAGAGTAGTTTGTAAGACAGTATATTTATTCACAATCAAGACCGTTGTCTCAATTAAACAACTACCCTGCATACGATAAACTAAATAAATAGACCCACTACAAGGAGAGATAATTTACGAACGGCTACCACACCGCAACATACTACCGATGTTTCCTGCGTGAAGCACCGCTCTACCTCGAGACCATCTACGCATCTCGCAAGTCACGACAATAAATTGCCGGCCCCTCGCCCTAGTGCACCTACACGCACAGACACGCGCATCACCTGTCGCCGACGCTGCTAGAACAAGAAGACTGGGGCATTGTTCTCCTCGCCTTATATAGGCCCTTTGACGCTACCCGCCGCCCCCATTGCCTTCTCTCCACCACCGTCGTGGCCACGCTACGTCCACGGAAAGTCCCAGTGCGTCATCACTCCGCCCTTTGTTCAACATCCGGCGATGCCCGCCGAGTGCCACGTTTGTCTCCGGTTTGTAGCGCGACACGACGCTACAATACCAAATATAATCTTTGTGTGGATCCCTTCCGTAAGAAGAAAACGAAGAAGGCCAAGAATATCTTGCGAGACCGTCATCGATACAATAAAGAATAGGAGGATTGAATAATAGAATAATATAATGGAATAAACAGCATTCCATGACGCATAGAGTGCGCGAAACAGTCAATAGAACTGTAAAAAACGCTAATAATAATAATAATAATAATAGTAATAATAATAATAATAGTAATAATAATAATAATAATAATAATAATAATAATAATAATAATAATAATAACTAGTAAAATGTGGTGTTGCCGACGCTGTAAACTGTTTAAAAAATAGTTTCATGTGTTGAAAATTTCTTTCATACTTCATTTCTTTCATGTCCAACTTTGTTAAAATATTTTTTTAAGTATCTGGCATTGGACATACCAACGAATCGTGATAGCTGATAATGTTACAGTAATGTTCAAAAGTTCTCAACACCCAATGGCCTTTCATCTTATTTTCCTACGGGATATGAGCTGGTCTTACTGTAATCTCCAAATTATAATCGCCGTAACAAATACGTGCAGGTTTTGATGCTAATGTTTATATTTACTGCAGCTACGTTTCTAAACATTTTTGCTTAATATGTCCAAAAATTGACAAAGCACATTTGCCCAATTAGTACATCATTAGCATCATTAGCATTAGCAATTGCACATCATTCCCAATTAGTTCCGAAAATTCTGTCACAACATCTTTTACAACTACATTTGATTCTTTCCCGGATTACCTTGACATTTTTATATTTTTCTCCTTTAATCTTTGAAGAGATTGAAACTTTACAAACGCAGTCTAATTTGTGTTCACTTCTACTTCTGCAATTGCTCTATTAATCTCTATTTTGTATGCGAATTAGCGTTGCATGCGAATCTAACATTAAAAGGCCACTGTTTTGTATGATTTTGTGAATAAGATGTTAGTGAAGTTTAATAAGAATAAGTTGTGAGTCACATTCATTTGCAAATTTGTATTTGCACACTGATGTAAGAAGGTAAAAGTGGGAAGTCGGATATAAGAACGTTCAATCATTCTCTAGCATTAATCACAGTTTTGTTTCCTCCGTACTCGCATGAAATTGTTCAAGTTCAATAAGTTCCGATGCAATATGATTCGATGTTGCCAACGTTGTGAAAGAAAATTAAGGCGTTAAAATGCCTTTGGCTACTGGTGTTTAATCTACAAATATCGATTTAAGAGGCGTTGTTTTAATTCCTGCCATCACTAATATTGCAGCGCCAAAAAACGCGTGTTTGGACATTTTATTGAATCTTTTAGCCGGACCCGAAAACAAATTATTGGTTCCCCCATCACAAGACCGAGACGTGTTGAATGACACGTCATACGTCTCGATTGGTGCATGGGAAGTTGGTTTAGCCGCGAGTGACGGAACCGCACACATTCGTATAATCGCATATTCGCACACTCAAGAGTTTTACTGAAATACTGTGTAGGGATGATGATTATAATAATAATAATGATGATAATGATAACAATAATGATAATAATGATGATAATGATAGTGATGATGATAATAATGATGATGCTAATAATAATAATGTTTGTAATGAAATTGCTAGTATTTTCAACAAATCGTTCAGAGATCACGATGATCCAATAACGCGCCCGTTCCCTCGTTCAGGGCACTAAGGTATTAATAGATCGGCGTAATTCATGGCAAACATCTAATAAGCGCTGTGTATTGCTGTTTGATTAATCATGCGCCCGGAGGCAAAACTCCCGTGGCGGCGACTCAGGCGCCGCACTGTGGGCCGCAATGGAAATACTGCGGACGAAAATATTTTAATGATGCGCGCCGCGTGTATGAAATGCGAGTAATGTTGGTTGATAGATTAGTGATTCTGGGCCCGTCAACTGCTGTGGCCATTAATCTCGTCTGTATAGCGCATGCTTTTTAACCACGGAAGGAGGCGGTGTTCTCCGGCTAGACGGTTGGATTCGGAGCAGTCCTACACGTCGGCTTGGGGGTTGGAAAGGGGTGGGGAAAGGACATGAAAGAGGAAGGAAATATTACGCGCGTCCATGGAACTTTTGTGAGGGGACTGTTCCGGCATTCACTTGGTATTGATCGGAGAAACCACGGAAAACTACCGATCAGAGCAGCCGGCCGCTAGAATTACCCCCCAGGCAGCAACTGAATTCGACCTAGCTGTATGTAGCTAGTAAGACAAACCCTGTCTCTGTTGGTACACTCAATCAGAGACCCTGGAACAACATTACTTAACCCTAGCTAATTTGGGCTACAAATTGATGCCGGTACTCGAACTCACCGAGGTTAAACGCTTCACGTAAATTTCCCGCATCTTGCCGGAATCAAATACGTGATCTGACAATCAGTTATATGCTGAAGGCGTAAAGTGGTGGCTTCTTTCTTGCCTCTACCGGTGGTGGATCGTAACTAAGTGCACAACTTAATTTAATTATTCACATACTGCGAACTTAATATGTTAAACTTACGTTACTGATGGAGGAGGTCGTACGTTGTTTTAGTACAATCGAGTTCGCCCCCGACTGTTTTGCAAGTTCAATTTGTTGTGTAACGGTGAGATTGCTGGCCTTCCACCACTAGGGCTGATGTAATGATATCGATACCAATAAGAATTTCACATGTTGAAATTTGTAGCGGCTGAGCCATGGTCATTGTGTCGTATCCTCGAAAGATCATGCCATATGATACATTATTTTACTTCTTACTTAATTTTAAGTATTCATATTTACTTATTTACTAATTAAATATTTATTAACTTGACTCGGTTTGTCATTTTAGATTTTTACCATAATTTTCTTTCATAATTCCCCCTGTAAGAGAACATGTAGCAAAATTCAACCGTTTTCATATTTCTCTCCTCAACACGGTCCAGGTAAGTAATGCCGTGAATAGCAAGCTTCGTATTGAAGGAAATATCAAGCAATGATTTATCAGTACAAAATAAATTTTTGTCCGTTCTTTTAGGGTTTCAAACCACTGCGCGGTGGCAACGTCGGAAATGCGGCCCGTGGTTATTGTGCGTGTGGATACCAACGCGCTGGCGCGCTGCCAAATGGCCCCCGACTCGCCCTGCAGCCACTGGCCGGACCCGCAACTTCGTGCTATCATATTTCACGCGGAGATCGGAATCGCATAGAGCAGCGATTCTCGAACTGCACCTCCGAACCCTCGCGTTGGGATCATTCATACATTCACCCCTATTCAGTTGCATATTGTCGGTGAACAAGTAAAAATGTCTTAAAGATAGTTCACGAGACGGTCGGAATAGAGAGTAAATCACTTTGTCCCCTGTGATGCATGGATATTTATTTATCATATTCATGTGTTTGTCAAGAAAATCAATTAATTTTATTTAATAAGTAAATTGGAATTACATTTATTTACATATCGGTCCCGTCCGATCCCCTTCCGCACAACCTAGCATTGCCTGCCACCCCGCCACGCTCCTATCCGCTAAGTCACCCCAGACCACCGCCACGCTCCGCCACACCCGTCCCTAGCCATTGCCTACCACAATCACATTCTTACCATCCCACTCCACCCCACCCAACCACGCCCGCGCTACCACGCCCCGCGCTACCAGCACCCGCTCACCGCGCCGCGCCACGCACCGCCTCGCCACGCCTCGCCACGCCTCGCCAACCGCCTCGCCACGCCACGCCTCGCGCACGCTCGCCACGCCTCGCCACGCCTCGCCACGCCTCGCCACGC
The DNA here is from genome assembly GCA_017312745.1 of Gryllus bimaculatus. Lineage (NCBI taxonomy): Eukaryota > Metazoa > Arthropoda > Insecta > Orthoptera > Gryllidae > Gryllus > Gryllus bimaculatus. The sequence continues at coordinate 2,891,341 of BOPP01000158.1, read as the reverse complement.
TCACCTCGCCACGCCTTCGCACCACGCCTCGCCCACGCCCCGCCACGTCGCCACGCCTCGCCACGCCTCGCCACGCCTCGCCACGCCTCGCCACGCCTCGCCACGCCACCCACGCCTCGCGACGCCATGCCACGCCTCGCCACGCTTGCCACGCTCGCCTTCGCCTTCGCCACGCTCGCCACGCCTCGCCACGCCTCGCCACGCCCCACGCCTCGCCACGCTCGCCACGCCTCGCCACGCCTCGCCACGCCTCGCCTCCCACGCTCGCCTCGCCGCCACGCCTCGCCACGCCTCGCCACGCCTCGCCACGCCTCGCACGCCAGCCTCGCCACGCCTCGCCACGCCTCGCCACGCCTCGCACGCCTGCCACGCCTCACGCCCACGCCTCGCCACGCCTCGCCACGCCTCGCCACGCCTCGCCACGCCTCGCACGCCTCGCGCCGCACGCTCGCACCCTCCCTACGCTCGCCACGCCTCGCCACGCCTCGCCATCGCCTCGCCCACGCCTCGCCACGCCTCGCCACGCTTCGCCACGCCCACGCTTCGCCACGCTTCGCCACGCTTCGCCACGCGCACGCCTCACGTCGCCACGCCCACCTCGCCACGCCTCGCCAACGCTCGCCACGCTCGCCAAACGCCTCGCCACGCCTCGCCACGCCACGCCTCGCCATGCCACGCATCGCCACGCATCGCCACGCATCGCCACGCATCGCCACGCCACGTCACGCCTCGCCACACCTCGCCACGCCACTCCACTCGCCCTCACGCCACATTAAACCGTCAATAGTTTTGCGTGGTTGTGTCAATTAGCATTTTTTTACATATGCATTATTAGTTAAGTGAATACCAGAGTTCATATTTTCTGGGTTTGAAAGAAAATTATACCGCAGCTTATTTTACAAAATGCGATGAATATTTTTTTAATACTACATTGCTTCTTAGCAGTTTCTCGACGAATGAAAATTAGTTTTCTCTTTAAAAATATAAGCAATTTGGGCAGTGATTGAACGTAATGTATTTAAAAGAATTCAATTATTACACTCTAGCTTTATCAGGGTGGTAGTCTCAAGACTTTTCCAAAATTAATGCGTCGTGTATAATTACCATTTCCATTAAGAAAGGTTTTATAGGAAAGATGCACGACGTGACAAGATGGAGGTTGATGTAAAATATTGAAAAATATCGACGCCGGTTGGAACAAAATGTGCAATGTGTAAAATTTCCGCGCAGAATTGAGAAAGCAGAGAAAAATTGAGGCAGAGAATAAAGTGACACTTCTTTTTCTGAGAGTAAAATTAAAAACATACCGCGCAATGACGCAGAGTAATAAATCTGCGGGAACAATCAGGAGTTCCTTAGGGATGCGAAATGAGTTTTCATGTTTAGAAGACAACGTTCTAACTCCAAATCCAACTGTTGAATTAAATGCTTGGCATAACATCTTGCTCTTCCCAGAACGCGGAACATTTCATTTCGCGTATCCCTTTGTCTTTCTGGGTCGGCGTGAGATCGTAAAGTAGAGAATGAGTGGAGTGTATTGCAGATTTCTTCCATAGAAACCTTAAAATAAATAGACTTGATTGCAACAAATTTTGCTTTAATAAAGTCTCAAATATGGCGTTTAATTTCTTGAGAAGAGAGTCTACATTATTAATGAATTTCCGAACACTGTTTTTGTTGCAGATTTTTCGTTATGAAATGTACAATATTAAAAAGTGTAGTTATTTCATGTATTATTAACTAATCAGAAATTATCTATTACTCAGGAAGCTCATTCCAAATACTGTAAAATATGATCCTATATTATATGGCTAGATAAAAAGTATACCCCATTTACACGTATTGAGAAGACTACTGAAAGCTGGTAGTGCTACAGAATTGCGCAGATGATCTCGTACCCACTAGTTTCCTAATCTCCTTAATCTAGCTCGCTTTTCTGTAAAGCTATACTCTCTTCCCAGTTGCTATCTATATTCCACGTTATCTCGGTCTCTTAATAGTAGAACAGAAATATGTCTTTAAATATAATACAGAAGAATAAAACATAGACTCATAACTAAATTTTGGTTGAAAAAGTTTGCAAAACTTGGATTCTGACTGCTCAACTTGTTAGAGGAGGTACTTGACTACATGCAGAAACAAGAATAACCCACTTTTTTGTGACAGGGCACTACAATAAAAATTTTCCTTCTCCAGAAGGCCATTTTCTCTGCAGCACTACAAAACTTCCTTAATTCTACGCATGTAGTTTGCGGGAAAGTCATAAATAAACCGCAGCAGTGTTTCACAAAGGTTCGTAAAATATTTAATAAAGATGTATCCAATGCCCCACAATTATTGGTAATTAGAGGCACGTCTACATCGAACTCTTGTAGTAATTTCATTACGTGGGGACATTACGACTTTGTTCATGAGATTATTCCATTTTACAACTTGACATACACAACGGAAAATGACCCGCATAAATCTTTCACAAAATGACTACGGAAAACAGAAGCTGTGTGAAATAACTGAAATGACCCATTCTACGTGATATACCTACTCGTGCAACTCATTTTCACGTGTTCTAGAGGCAGTAGTTGGTGCAGAATGTTATAGTATTAATGCACTAGTTATATTCATGGTTACTACTTGCAACGTTGCACTACGAATGCAGGGATGTAGCCAGAATTAATGCGCTGAAAGAGGAGGGTGTATGCCCAGTTGTACAGATATCTGGAGGAGAGGGGGAACAAGAAATACAAGAGTCATGAGCCTTCATGAAATGTATGTCACTAGCTCCTCGAAGTACCCGTAGTATAAGGCAGTAATATCATACTTTATTCGCGAATTAATTCAAACTCTAAAACACATCGGAGGATAATGCTAATGAGAGAATAAAATATTTCTTACAAGCACAGTACGGCGCTTGTAGTATTATATTAATTATTTTCTCTTGTAAACGAAAGCAGGACGGCCAAATGTAATATTTTTTGCGTGTGGATTAGTCTATGTGTTCAGATAGTCGTTAACTGCTAAATTGCGTTATACATTATAACAAATGAAGCATTTCAACTGTTAAACAAAGAAGCTGTAAATATGTATCAAGTCTGTGCTGGCTGAGATTTTAACTGAACTTCCTTGAGTATTTTGCGAATAATATTTGCAACCTAAGAAAATTATTTGATGACATAGTTCATTCTGAGAATTTTTGTAGAATCAGTTACCCATTCTTTTCATTGTTTGAAATTTTGAAATTGATTAATTGATACTGCATCACTTACAATTATCAGTTCATCAGGTTATGAAGAGGCAACCGTTAAGGGAAGCCATTTTGCAATTCGCAAGATGGCCTTAAATGGCCTACGCACCATTAGGAAGTTTTGACATATTTATTCTTAGGAATTACAAGTTACATGACTGAAGTCTGAATAGTAAGGACAAACCATATTCCCAAGTTACTTTTAATTTAGTGAATATTCCGCATCTTGTGCTCCTCTAACTTAAGTGGCTTAGAGCGACAGATTAGATCATTGCAGTGCTTCTGGGAGGTCCAATGGTTCGAGTCCCGATAGTAGCAAAACTGCTAAGAATCTACTGAATGTTTAATGTTCCTGCAACAGCGTACGCCATTATTGCAGCTGTAGCTGTATTGCCACTTACCAAACGCAGCAGTTCGTTGGCTATTTTCTTGACGTAATTTACATAAATATCACTTCAAGTCAAAAATATACAAATCAAATATACTATTCGTAAATTCATGTAACCAGAATCAATCTTCAAATGTTCCTTTACCTACTTCCGCCGTTTCTTAATCCTACCCCGTTCCTTTATCATTTTCCTTACTTGACAACCACCGATTATTTTTTGCTGAAGTACCTTCCCCAATGTTTCATCAAACGTTCAATATCCTGAAGTCGCTACTATTTGGGTATTAAAACCAAAATGGCACGTTAATTTTCCCGGCCTACATTTAGGCGTCCACTCATTAGCAAACTCTATGCAATTTGCCTCAACAAACTTGCGTCCAAACATAACCGGCGCTACATCCCACAATTGTCTCCTTTCACAAGATTGACACACTTGGAATTAAATTTATATTTTCATTTTGTAACAAGTATTTTCCGCACTAAGTAGAGAGCTAGATCAAATTTTGCTGCTGTCTGGAGCAGTTGGCTGCTCTGATTGGCAGATTCCCAGGTTTCTCCAAACTAACATGTGAATACCGGAGCAGAACTCTAACAAACGAGTCACGACCCGCGCTAGATCTTCCCTTTTCTTTTTCCCCTTTCAGAGTTCCGGCTGGGGTAGTGCTCCGCATGTGGGAGATACCTGGTTGGAGATAACCCCACCATAAGACGCTTAGATCGGTCCCGAAACTCTTTCTGATGAGGGGAAGAACATCGCCACACCCTTCTAATAAAACATTCACTACACTTACGGAACTAATGACCATATTAGTTGTGGCTCTCGCAACCACAAAATAATTGACCTAGTGAGGCACATCGCAAGATCATACGATTTTGTGATAATGATGACTTAATGTGAATGCAGTAATATGTATCTAGTGTTGCATGATAAATTAAAATTTCTTAGATCGTTTACGTGGTCCCTTCTGAAAGTTGTCAATTATATAATAGAGTACCGCTTGTATACCGGAAAAAAGCATATTTTTCCTCGCAAAGCAGCAATACGTTTTAAACGTGAATTCATTGTAGAGGTAGTTAAAGGAACATGAACAAATGTGAATGACACACGCCCACAACTAATAATTGTGATTATCTATATCGTCTTCTATTTGCGCTAAGCGACTCTATTTTGACATAAAGTGTAAAGCTCATATGTCTTCAGCGAGCTAATCTTCTCTTAGCGTAATGAGCGTCAAACAATGAATTATTTATGGTGCATTAGATCAAAAGATTACCAATGTTCGAAAAGTCTGTGATTATGAAATAAGGTGGTAGTACCTTGAACGTAAGCTAAGAGGTAACGACTGAAAGGCGTCGTCCTTTATAATTAATTTTTATTCCTGGATTCTAAAATGATATAGCTATTAGTCTGGTAACTATCGTGCATGTTTTATTGCAGAAGGTCACGGAGTTATATCCTATTAAAAACCCGAGATCCAGTGCCGACCTACACGTCGTTTAGCTATATTTTCCTCTCCGGGTATCTCCACCTGCGTGGCGCAAGCTCTAAGCCAACGACCGGTCGCCCAGCATATGTTGTAGTGTACGGGATGTGTAAGTTATATATATATATATATATATATATATATATATATATATATATATATATATATATATATATATATTGTGTGTGTGTGTGTGTGTGTGTGTGTGTGAGGGGGAGATATTAGGACGGACTAGGAAGCGAAAGGAGAGATAGTGTGCGGTTCATGGCCAGTTTGTTATGGAACTGCTCCTGCATTCGCTTGGCGTTGATGGGAGAAAACCACGAAAAACTCTCGATCAGGCGGGTGCTAGTATACTCCTCTAGACCGCAGCTGAATTGGACGATTAATATCGAAAGTTCTCATCTGTCGAAACTCAAACCCTAGAACTGCTCGAAAATGAGGTTGCAGTTATAACTAATAACTGTTACCGTTATCCATCACAGCCAGTTTTAGTGTATAAAGTCGCCACTTTACATGTGGCGCTGGAACTCCACAATGCGAAAGGGACGTACGGAATGTGCGTAGGCACATGGAGTGGGGACGGTGCAGGGACCGTCACGAGCACGTCAGACGGGGAATCGATTCACTATTTCGGGATTCCGGACGCGTCAATAGCTGTGGTTATTAGTCCCGTAAGTGTAATGCATGTTTTTCTCCTTGGTAGGTGTGTGGACAGTGAGGTCTGGCGTGTAACTAACTATATGATAGTAAGCGAACTGATTGATTGATGAATCCAAGCCGACAACTGCTAAGGTCATTAGTCTCGTAGTGCATGATTTTTCCTTGGAAGGAGGCGGTGATCTTCCTTCGCTAAATGATTAGATCTGACGCTGACCTTCCTGTCAGCTAGTGGGTATTTCCCCAATCAGGTATCACCCACCAGCTGACCCCGCCCCAGCCTGGACAAGTTCTACGTACCCAACCGGTCTCCCAGCATGTGTGCTAGTGCAGTTCATGTAAAGGTAAGTGGTGTGGATAGGATTAGAATTGTGAAGGAAAAATCGGGCGCGGTTCGTGACCCGTTTGTGAGGGCACTGCTTCGTCATTCGCGCGGTGTGTTCATCCGTGAAAGAACGGGAAAATACGGACCAGAGCAGCCTACAACTACAATTTTCGCCCGCATTGAATTCGACCTACCTATCTAGTTTGTGTGGAAAATCCTGCGATCGCCGGAACTCGGATCCAAGGACTTGCCGGTGAGTGTCACTGCAGTGACATCCGTTGATGCCGCAACCTTAGTCGTGGCGCTAAAACCTGATTCTGAATGGACGCGCGTGAGAGTGCTGGGACGGGGACGGGGAACCGAGTGGACTGGAACGTGTGTGTGTGTGGGGGGGGGTGGAGGTGGGAGGCGTGGAGGCGCAGTGCGGCGCGGCGCGTATCGACGCAGCGCGTGCTCGCGTGCGTGCGTGCGTCCGTGCACGCGAACGCACTTGCGTGCGACACGTGTCGGTTGCGAATGGCGCCGCCGTTTCCGATTGCGTCACGTCCGCTCGCAGATCGCTGCTGCGGCTGCGGACCACAAGGCTTTCTGTTAGCTCTCTCACGATGGGGTAAAGAAAAGACAAGAATAGAAGATTTTCTTCAAGAATTGTGTTCCTGGTTGATTGAATAGGGTCGCACACGCGGGGTCCAAGAGATGTCAAAAATCGGTTGCTTTTCCACCGACTCAGGTTTAGATTGCGTCTGCTGTATAAATGAAGAAATGTAGTTCTTTTCCAACAAGATTATTTCAAATGAATATACAGACAGGTCTGTCTCTTACTTATGCGAACTGACACATAGGTCCTTACAGCCAGATGGGTCTAGCAAAAGCAAGTACAGAAGATTTTCTTCAATAATTGTGTTCGTGGTAGATTGAATAGGGTCTTATAAACGCTGTCCAAGTACGTGACAGATTTGCTCGTCTACATAAACACGAATGTTTGCCACCACAACACAGCGGGCGGAACTGTCACGAATGACATTTTCTAGCCTTCGTTTTTCTTCAGGATATGGGCACGTGGTTAATTGTATAAGGGTACACCCAGGCTCGCGATATATAGCAGTTTTACCCCTCCGGGGAAACACGTATGTCTGTGACCTGATTTCGACGGGTACAACTGTCATTAACGAAACTCGTCGGGGGAAGATTTCTGAATGATTATAGAATCACTCAGGATACGTGGCCGTTTTACCAGGAAAGTTTTATCCGTCTAGGGAAATACACACTTTCGCGGCTGGATAAAACTCCAGAAAAGAAATATGTTGGGTGCTGATTTTCTTCAGAGTACGAGTTTTTGAATCATTCGACAGGATTCATACGTTCGGGAAGCGACACATTTTCGCTCCGACAATTTTACCCGTTCGGGTAAACACGTGCGGTGGGTGAACACAGACAACGAACACATACAATGGGGTGAGTTGGCTTCTTATTTTCTGCATGATATTTGTAATGAGTATAGAGAAGTGTTTATTTACCAACAGAAAAAGTACATTAAGAACAGAAAAAGTACATTTTTAATCGCAAGTGGTGGAAAAACGATGCATACACACAAGTCCATGTGCGTTTGCTCCACCCTAAATTTCATATTCGTGGTTGACCTTATTCGTGACATGTACTGAAACTTGTATTCATGATTGACTATATCCTGATGATCTGATCACGTACCCCTGTACTGGATATTGGGAAGGAAGGGCACTCGCTTAGACAAAAGCATACCCTCGGCAGGACAAAGACGAGGAGCGAATGAGCCCTGGTAACAGACAGAAATATCAGACAATCGTAAGAAGAGATATGGTAAACTTACACACCCGAGTGACGTGAAAACTTCAAGATTCTCACGTAAATCTATCATTCGTCACCCTTGAAAAGAATGATCTTTGACAAATAACAAATTCACCCTGGATTCAACAATTTATCGACAACTTCACAAAGTCCTCTTATGTTCCTCCCTTCTCAGCTTGTCCCGTCTCTGATAGTGCAGCTAGCTCGACCATTAAACCTCTACAAATCTTACAAAATAAAATTGTGATAATAGCATTAAACGCACCCTTGTGCATCAGATTTGCTAGCTGGAGATGAAAATCATTAGTTATTTTCCCAATTAAAATTATGCGTGTTACGTTTTGTATGATAGACTTCGTTTAATGAATGATTTTGTATCAGTATTTTTGTAATCTGCCACAGAGCCACCAAAGTGGGAATACGTGCTCTGCAAACCTGTAGATGTAGAACTGGATCTGTGGATCTTTTCGGAATGCAATTAAATATTCGTCACGGCAACAGACGAGTAAAGAAATATTAGTGCTTGTGGTCTCACCGATTCTCAGAATTTGATTAAATAAGGGATAGAGTAAAAATCGGTTACTGAACGTTGAATATGTGTGGGCCGTATGGTTGTTGATGTCTCTCCAGCGTCATGCAGACGAGAGTTGTTCCATTCCGGGCCGTAACCTTCATTCTGACCGTAAACTTTACCGTTCTTTAGCCATCACCTTCACTTCTAGAGGATGTGTTGCTTCGCTGTTACATTTACACTAATCAATCACGTTTTACCTTACAGTCAATGATTTCTATCACAACCATCCTATCTACTACTTCTTTGTTCAATCATCACCGTTATTTTAGGCGACTATACTCGTTTTTTTCTATTTCATATTTATTCATTTATCTTCAGTTTCACTATATGTTCGTCAGTGACGGCCGGTGAGTTGCAAATTAAGAGGGCCGGTATGTATGACCGAACTATCACATACCTTTTACCCCTTCAAAAAATTTGTAGAACGAAAAAATTACAGCATGTAGTGTACAATCAATTTGCATGCGTAGGGATTTTAATCCTTGTCTAAGACAACTTTTGCGTTGATAAAGAGAAACTACAGTTGTGCTCACGCGAAAATACAAGAATTTTAAAATTTCCAGCGAACAAAACAATAATTTATAAAATCAGAAGAAAGGGTTAGTATTCTTTGCTTAGTTAATAGGTGAGGAATCTGCCGAACAAAACCCTAATAGCATCACGCTACCACAACTCCTAGATCCCCACTCTGAAGCTTCCATTACTTCGAATGCACCAGTACGAACGGCCTCGCCATAGTCTACGATGCGAACCATTTAAAAAAAATTATCTTTCGCATAAGCGGGCACATAAAACGAAATTCGATAAAATTGCGCTGATGTGCACGAAAAAAATGAGTCGATTTATTGTAAGTTTAACTCTTTCGGCAACTTTTATTGTGGTTGATACTTTCGGTGGTTTTTTTTCGGGGAGGGCGCGGCCCTCCCCGAAAAGCCTTACGGAGCAGCCGACACTATTGTTCCTATCAAACGAGAAATGTTTATTGATAGTTAAATAATTGAGTCACACTGGCCTTGTTTCCCCACCACGTAATGTTTTACTGGACTCAGGGCTATTCTATCGAAAGCGGGTTTACGCTTGTGTTGTTTGTTTTGGAGGTTATCAACGAAGTTGGTGAGGGGGCTTTGTATAGAGTTTCAGAGTGACTGTATATTATACTGGTATTTGGCCGCTAGGGCGCAGCTAAGCTTGTTTGAGGTCAGCACATGTCGTTTCAGAAAATTAGTTTCCCAAGAGGGACTATTGGTTTAATGCCATCAATTTGATGATGTTTATATAGTTACTTTAGTACCGCAAGCCACCATGACAATGAATCTAAAATATTGATGTATAAATTAGACGAAAGTGATTCTTAACATTATGATATAAGAAAAATGTTTAATGAACACGTTTGTAATAAGTACGTAATTAATAAGAATATACATTGAGAGTAGGAACATTGATATTGAAGTGAATAATCGTTACAAATAGTATTTTTCTTGGAAATGTTGCTGTCCTTCTCTAGTGACCAATGAACGTCTCAAATCTGTAATTCTCAGTAAATGAGCTGTCGTTACAATCTCAAAATTTTGAGAAAAAAGGCTTCCTATTTTATAAAAGGTGCTTTAGAAAGTTCTCGCACTCTCCATCATGTTCTTTTTCGTGTTCGATCGGAAACAACTCTCACATTGTGTGACCACAACCTTCAACAATTGAAAGTTGGTTTTCAAAAATCCCAAGGGTGTCTAAGAGTTACATTTCTTAAGATGTTATATCTAAAATTAGCCGTTTCTTAACCTTCTTTTATTGACACTGGTAGCTGCGAGCGTTCAGGCAAAGCCTTACGTACCAAATGTACTGATGAGTGGAAGGTAGCCGGTTCCATACCCGCCGTAAATTTGCGTTCTTTGCCGTTCCCCTTGCAATCCGCCCTGGTACGCATGCGCGTGGATTCAATTGGCGTTGGTACCGCATCCCCACGTGACTCACATGTGCCATAAGAGAGATTCCCATATGGCGGTCTCTGTTAGAATGCGCCAATATAGAACAGCGTGGAGCGATCCGTTTCCTACTCGGTGAAGGCACGAAACCAATAGAAATCTATCGACGCGTGTTGGCACTAGTGATGCGACATCTATAACAAAACATAGGTGTTTGCAAACATCAAAGTTCATCAATATTTTGCCACATCAATGTTTTTCGACTGGTTTAGTAACCTCTAACATTAAATTCGTGTGCATCAATATTTAATTTGTCAGTGTTCGTGTACATCAATTCGCGGAATAAGGGTACGAGAAGGATCAGACCCTAATCCTACAGCGTATTTGTTGTCCATACCTAAATGTGCGAAATGAATATAAAGAAAGAGGAAATAAAAAGGCATTGAGGTCATCTCGGGAGAGAGAAAGTTTGGTTAGAGACTAGTTATTCAGTCTAAAAACATCAATGATGAAAAACATTGATGATTTTTAGTCGGGTTTAACTTTATGAAGTTTTCAATATGTTCGTAAATGAACATACCTCTACTACTAGCAACCACAAGTAATTGTTATATTCAAAATAAAATAGATTTATCTTCTTACGTTTCAGGCTTAAAGATGTATTCTCGTAGATGAACAGAAAGAACAAGGGAACAAATTTGTAAACCAATTCAGACGATGAATTTTGAAATAGCTTCCTAGAATATTTTAATTTATTAATTTCCAATATTCCTTTGAATTTTGTTGAGCAAATAACTTATTTAGTGTTTTAGCGTCTATACACATTCAGGCTACTGCAATGAAAATCACAGTAAAAAATTTACAATGTTTTATTAACATCAAAAATTGATTGTAAGATGAAACAACTTTTAAGATGTAAGATTCGTTCATTGGAAACACTCCCTTACTTCTATTTAGATAAAGAATGACTGAAATGTATGAATGTTCAAAAGTATTGCTGTTATTTATTTACTTTTGTACATTTGCCATTTGAGTTATTTACACTAAAACAATCCATGTAATGCACTTATGCTGGCGGGAAAAATAAAAATATCAACAATGAAATTGTACAATTAACATTAACTGTTGTTTTCATTCCCTAGCAACTAACCGATCACCCAAAGCTCACAAAGCGGGATGTCGCCACGCTCGCCCTACAAATGGAATTCTCTAGAAGATACACAACAGTAATAAATGACTGTAGAGATTGATAATAAAAGGGAACGAAGAAGATAATTAACTGGCACAGAACTTACGCATTTCATCAAAATTCAGTGGCTTCAAATACCAAATACCAAACGCTTATGTTTAAGGTAATCACAAGACGTTAATTCCAACGTCACATCCAGAATACACTGGTTAAAGTTGGTAATATTACACATTATTGATCATAATTTTAACATTTTCTTATGTTTCTAGTTTGATGAGATCGCAGTATTTAAAACGTCTTTTATTCAGTTCCATTTCCAAGTAATAGAAGGTAAATGTAAATATTATTTTATTCCATACAAATTAAAATCAAATTTTACTTTCCATACAAGCAACTCAATAGTATTTTTTACTTCTTAATTCACTTTCTATTTTTACAAATGCATTAAAGTTTCAATTATATAATTTAATTTTATATAATATTTGAGCCCAAAAAAGTCTTATTGATAATTTACGAATTATTTGAAACCACATAAAACTTGAAAGATATAGAAATATGTACCACACACGAACGCAAAATATTTAAATCAATATATTCGTACACTCTATCCCTAAGTTAAAAAGGCGAACTGTACCAATCATTATTACAAAGGCGTAGTCTGAAAGATTACTTCGGATAAAAGTAAAGAAAAACTCATTTTTACAGTGAAACACAAAATTTATTGGACTAAACATGGATGATATGGAGTTAAAAAATACGTCTTAAGGATTCTTATAGATACACCTAAATGACTCAACACTCACAACAGACACTCGATCGGTTCTAACCATACACGGCTTTTGAAAAGCATCAGCTGAACAACCTCGCCAAGAGACTTTTGTTATGATCGACATCGCCTAATTATAACAACATTATGTTCACAACAAAACTTAATACTATAAGACAAGGCGTTTATATTTATTATTAACAATATTAGGCAATAAAACGCCATAAATATCATAGACGTTGCCTACTGAACGACGCGTGTTAAAATAGCGAACTACACAGGAATTAGACACGCGCACAAGCTTACGTATATGGCTAGTCACACAAGGACAACGTACAAGAGTTTCAAAAACGAGAGTTTTAAAAAAAAAAGGGTTAAGGATGATTCCGGAACTAATGGCTTCGTCTTACAAACGACACCTTTGAAATCTAGGGTTAAACAGGGAAAAATTAATTACCAATAAAAGATTAACGCCAATACTGTGGGTTATGCGGAGCAGTATATGAAGTAATGATCGATGTTTGCTACACAATGAAACTTATGATTATTTTCAGGACTGAAATCGACAAAAGACTGATCAAGCTGAAAAAAAGTCAATGAAAACAATAATGGGGTCACAAATACAAAGGCCAATCAGTATTTTAAGTTTCAATCTCGTAAGATGCACATGACTTCCACTCAATACCCTAATTATTCAACGCTAATATGATGGACGGGGTAACCATGCCCTGCTGGCCTCACAGAGAACAGCTATGTTGTGGCCGCAACCCCAAGGCCAATTAGCCACTGAAGTATCAATCTCGCAAGATGCACATCACTTCCACTCAACCCCTAATTATTCAACACTAAATGATTTGCGGGGTAACCATGCCCTGCCTGGCAACACAGAGAGCAGCTATGTTGTGGTCCCAAACCCCAAGGCCAATTAGCCATTGAAAAATCATTCTCGCAAAATGCACATCACTTCCCCTCAACCCCCTAATTATTCAACGCTAATATGATTGGCGGGGTAACCATGCACTGCCTGACGACACAGAGAGCAGCTATGTTGTCCCAAACCCCAAGGCCAATTAGCCATTGAAGAATCATTCTCGCAAGATGCACGGCACTTCCCCTCAACCCCCTAATTATTCAACGCTAATATGATTGGTGGGGTAACCATGCCCTGCCTGACGACACAGAGAGCAGCTGTGTCTCTATGCGTCTAAGCTATTAACGTCTCTCTTATGCGTATGCTTACAAACTTAAGCATACATACGTCGGTATGTATCTCCCTGCAATCTGCATGCAATTTGAGTTTGAGTAGTATCTCCGATGACTGATGGTCTCTTTCCTTTTTTTATTGTATATGATATACTATATAATTTAGTTATGTGAGTGTAAACTTTAATAAGAAATAAAAGTGTTTTGATATATGTTAAAGAGTCATTTTTCTGTAGGGAAACTATTAATAGTATCCTGGTATAAATCGTGTTTGAATGTATTCAAATTGTAATGTTTTTTATTTAAGAAATACTAACATTTAATGCTGATAATGACTAAAGATCGGAGTTTTTCTGTACCAATACATACCTTTTGTACTTAATAATGCAAATCGTGAGTAGGTAGAAATTTCTATGTTTATTTTTTCATCAATAAACGTCGCCACCAAATGCGACAATCTCCGTAACCGTACCAAGAATTTTGGTTCTACTTACCAGGAGTTGTGGAGCAGGGCATCAACTAATGTCACTACAGGGTCTCTGACCAGTAGATCTTAGATTTTAGTTCCAGCGGTCGTAGAATTTTCGATTCCAGCTTGCCAGCTCTGTCGAATTTCGTTGCTGTCTGGATGAGAATTCTGACAGCTGGCTGCTCTAGTCAGTAGATTTCCATGATTTCTCCGATCAAGATCAAGTGAATGCCGGAACAGTGCCATACCAAATTATTCTTCCTTGTATCCTCTCCCCTTAATTTCACACACACTTTCATGCACCACACTACAACACACGCCGGGAGACCGCAGTGGAGCTTACAACTTGTCCTAATTGGAGCGCTGCCCTGCTGGTGAGCGATACCTGTTTGAAGAAAACCCGCCACACTAGTCGAAACAAACTCTATACTTCCTCTGGTCTCTCGACATATGTGGTAGTGTGTGTGTAAGGAAGAGGTGCGTATAGGACAAGGAAGGGGAAGGAAAGATCGCGTACGGTACGTAGCCGGTTTCTTAAGAAATCGTTCCGGCATTTGTTTGGCGTTGGTCAGAAAAACAACGGATTCCTACCTGTGCAGCTGGCCGCTAAAATTCTTCTCCCCACAGCACATGAATTCGTCCTAGTGATTTAGCTTGTGTCGAATATCCTGCCACCGTCTTGTTTCGAACCCTAGGATATGCTGCTCATGAGCACAGCAGTGACATCAGTTGATGCCTTGAGCCACTTACGACGGTGTGATTTGGTGATGATGTTCGTTTTGATGATAACAACGGTGGTAATGTGGGAAGCCCAAATTGTCAACTATTTAAAAGTAGATCGACTTTCAGGGGTAAAGAAGTAAAGACGAAGGAGAGAAATTAAGGGTTTATTCTACAAAATGAAACTTTACCATACTATGTGTTTTGATGAAAACACAAAATTGTCATACCATTTGTTTAAAACATCCTAAATGTTTGGTATTATTGCACTGGGCTAATGAAAATAAGAACAATATTATGAGATAAATCAAGAATATCTAGTCATTACGAAGAATGTTGAGATACAAATTTGGAAAAGTCTCATTTTGAAAATAATGGAAATAATTGTTTCGTACTTTCGTTGAAAATGTATTGTTCCGTAAAAATAAAAATGTTTCCGTTAAAAAAATTTACTGGAGTATTATTTGTTTCCTTGAATTCCTTAATTAGATGTGTCATTTTTTACCAAATATGAAGATCAGCCACCCCTAACTGCTGACTTGTACAATACTCATCACTCAGTATCAGCTTGGTAAATTCTTAGGCTAGTTAGATTTCTATAGAACGATAAATTTTTATTTAGATGTAATAAGGCACCAAAATACAGTGAGAGGAGAATCTCTGATTGCTGGATTGGAAAGAACATACTTTGCAATGAAATGAATTATTGTAAGATGACATTATTATGAAGCCCTCTGGTTTGAACAAAAAAATTAGTTTTGTTACAAATCATTTTATAGCACGACGCATAGCTGCAACGGAGCCGTATTGACACCAAAATATCATTTTTCCCCAAAGATGGAAAAGTCGCGTTTTGAAAATAGACCCCTCAAATGGTTTAGGGAGCTACACAGTTGACAATGAGGGCTTAGCCTCTTTAAGGTGATATAAATGCTGAAACAATAAGTGATAAATGCATGAGCTGTATCGACGCTGACGGGAAAGATATATGCGGTGATCCTTTACAATATTACGGTAATGAAATGTGTTTAAAGTCGCGTTTCTTCATAACGATGACGAACCCCGAATTTTCCGGGAGGTTGTAGATATCGTTGGGTAGGTCAGAATGTGGTGCATTACCCTCTATAATCGTATTAACTCAGTCCCTTGCGATAAAGATTCACGTTAAAAAAGATTTTTCATCTCCATAAGCTGTTGTTGTTATGCAAATTTTATAGTTATAGAGGTCGTGGGGGAAGGTAATATTGTCGGTTAAGTACCATCGTAGGGTCTAAATATACGAGTTCATTAAAGCGATGGCGATGGAATTTTTTTATGATAATAGTTATGATAAAGACTTCTATAAACTTTAACTTATAAAAATCGCACGTTTGTTATGGAATTTGGAAATATTTTCTAGAGTAATACCTTTCACCCGTATTGTTATTAACAGGTTTTAAAAAATCAGTGAATTGAAGTGATCCTTTTATATGATCTTCCCATGTAAGTGTCTATGGGTATTTGGTCTAATATCCGCTTGCAGTGCTGTTGACTGATGAAATGCCAGAATTCGGTTCAGAATTCCCTCTGTGTTCCTTTACCCTCTCTGTGTGCCTTTGCAGTTCGCAGACCATTGGCCTCTCACTATTCCACACAATCGTCTTCTTTATCCTTCCTCCCAAAGGCAGAAGTGTCTGACGGTGCCCACTGTTTCCATTGCAGAGTCTGACGGTGGACCAAGTGTTCGAATTCTGACGGTGGCAGGATTTGCGGGAATAGCTAGACAGCTAGATCTTCTTATTCAGTTGTTCTCTGGAGGATAAATCTAATGGCCGGCTGCTCTGATCGGTAGTTTTCCATTGTTTCGCCGGCCAATATCAGGCGAATGACGAAGGAGTAACAAACGGGCCACGGACTTGGTGCGATCTTCTCTCCCTCATCATTGCTCCTTCCTCTCCTCTTACACACCCTTCCGTTTACAAACACTCCACTACCACACATATTGACAAACTAGTCAATTTGATTAAACAGTTAAACATTAAAAATGTCAAAAATATACCCATACTTCATTGGCGTCTACTCTCAATATCTCTCCCCCCTCTCCCTCTCTCTCTCTTAACCATTCTTATTAATATTTTTCTTCTAATGATTGTTTCAATCATTTATTGTTCTTTTTTGCTTTTTAAAGTCGCATCAACATCCAGGTCGATAACGACAATATTGCATTTGACGATAACTGTGAAAATAACATGTAATGATGATGATAAGGAGTGAAGGGACGGACACAATACAACCATCTTCTTATATATCACTATTTCCTTGTTATAAGTTCTCAATATTTCACTTTGATCAAATCAGTAACGAATCATGCTTCACTTGATACAAGTCGTTTTGAATATATTTGTATGTTCTGTTGTCAATTATTTTGTATCTTACGCTATTATATTATTTTATCAATGTGTTGTTTGTATTGTGTATACCGTATTATTTGTTTTTGTGTACGTTGCTGTATTATTTGTATTTGTAATAGGACAATCCTGTAAACAAATCTTGTATATAAAAAAAGACAAATGTCTCGAAAAATGCCTCGAAATATTTCACGGTCATCAATATTTCTATTTTGACAGAATATTATTTTTTTATTTCCTTTCACTTTAGACTCTCGCAAGCTCCTTCTTCTTCTTCTTCTTCTTCTTCTTCTTCTTCTTCTTCTTCTTCTTCTTCTTCTTCACCATTGCTCCGTTGTTGTCTTGTGAGACTGCCCATTCCCTCTTGACCATGTTCTTGAAACCGCATCAGATGTAGCGCCACTTACTTCCACTCCCGAGGGAAATGTATTTAGACGCATGAAGTCCGCACAGCACCCAAGTGCTTACGAGTTAGGTGGTGGCGGTTCAGGGGAGGGTAGTGGAGAGGGCAGTGATGGCAATGGTGACTCTGGGGGTGACTATACACAATAGTGTCATAGCTGGCGGGATAGGCAGGGACAGAGTGGGAGACGAAGTCATGGCCAATGTGGACTGGAAATGGTGTTTGCGGCAGGCGCGACAAGTAGCAGGAACAGCAGTGAGCGGCGGAACGGCGGGGTGGTGGAGACGGTCAGGTG
>BOPP01000158.1:2857696-2871654 GCA_017312745.1 Gryllus bimaculatus | reverse complement strand
CAGGTGGCTGGTGGTGTGGGGCGTAGTAAGAGGGGGCGGTTGTGGAGCCGAGGTCGGGAGGGGGCGAGCGGCGGGGGCTGCCGCCAGCGGGCGGTGGTGAGCGAATTGCAAGGGGGGGGCCGTGGCTGGGACGGGGTGGGTGGTTGGTGGGTGAGGGGGATGGAATCGTCCGGGCGCGATAAGTGGGGGGGGCAGGTGCGGAAGGCAGAGGAGTAGAGGGTGGAGGGTTACCAGAGCCGGCTAAGAGGAGTGGGGTTGCGGGGCAACTAGGAGGCAGACAGGGGCGGGGCGGCGGAGGTAAGGGTGCGCGTGCGGCAGGAGAGGAGGCAGGCGGCGCGGAAAGGTGCGGTGAGGGGGACGACGGCGGACCGAGTGGGGCAGAGGAGGTGTAGTGGCTAGGAGTAAGAAAGAGCGGGCGGCAGGAGCGGGGATTAGAGAGTGGGCAGACGTGGCGGGTGTGGGCGTGAGGGCGGTGGTGGGGCGATTGAGAGGCACGGATCAGGGTCGATGGAAGTGGCGAGAGCGAAGGGGCCGTCGGGGCGGGGCCGGAGGAGGGCGGCGGTGATTGTCGGATCTTGAAGGGGTGGCGTGGGTGGCAGTCCAGGACGGTTTTGAATTCACAGAGACGGTGTTGGTCGACCGGACGCCAGAAGGGCGGGCGGTGGGGGTGAAAGTGGCCTGCTTGAGCGGAGAGGAGAGGAGAGGAGAGGAGAGGAGAGGAGAGGAGAGGAGAGGAGAGGAATGACGATCAAACTATTTGCGCTTCGTGAGATTAATGTAATAAGAGTCTCAAAAACACACGTGTTTTAATAATAGGCGGTGTTTAAATAATGACTCGCTATTAACACTTTTAAACAATGGTGGACAAATTCGTAATGTAGAGGAATAGTGTTCACACACCATTTCTAATAATATTCGGCCTCTTATTGTTGATATCAACGTGAATCTGCCACATATTTAAGATTGTATAGTAAAATTTAAACACAACGTATAGTTCATTTAAGCGTTTCCAAAATGCATTAAATGTAGAATGTTCGTGTAATAACATCGTATTATCTACGCAATTTCCCATCTTAGTACAATACTCGGTCTATCGGCCTTGTTAGATAGTTCTTCAATCTCACTTTTTTATAGGTAGGGGAGTATTTTAAAGAAATTGAATTGTTTTTTCACTCTGGAACAATGTCTTTTAATGAAGACATACATTTAATGTTGTAACAAAAGTAAATTACCCATTTGTATACGACTTTTGTTTCATTTTTATCGATTTCGTCTAACATGTCATTTTTTAGGTTTGTCTGTCTTTTTAAAGAATTGTTTGCTAATTTCATCGATTTTAACATTATTTTAATGACTTTTGCTTCATGTAATATTTACGAGATACAACACATTTTCCACAGAATACCTGAGCCTGTTTGCTTTCTTCGCTCAGAAATTGTAATCTCAATTGTAAGTATGTAATGTACAGTGTTTGTGACGCCTATCGGTGTCACTATCGGTTTGACCTATTTCACGATAACAATATAAGGACAGATTTCCTGGTAAAGAAGAGTCCAAACCAAACGTTTGCAACATGAGTTTATTTGAAGAAGCCTCAATGACATCAGCAACATATCCAATCGCTTCAGTTGTTCATATAATTTGGTTTTTACGAAATGATTTACGTCGGTTTTGTTTGCTTTTAAAGAATTTGAAAGCATTTTAAGAGCATTTTATTCATCATTTTTGGCGATGTTTTAGGTAATTAGAATTCTCCCCTATTTATAAGATACTCTGCGATACTTATTTCGTAAATAACTATTGCCTTCACGTTATCAATATACTAGAAAATGCTGAATTGATTTCCAACAAATTTTCCCCCAGCACAATACTTGCATTTCAGCGTTTGTGAAGTGATTCAATTGAACAACAAAATTTGTTCAGGCCATCCATTCATACTGTGCCTCGTTGGCTTTAGAATATGTCTTGTTGAAATGTTATGCCCATTACTCGAAGTTATGTCTTCTTGGGTAGTAGTTCAGAAATGTTAAAATCGTCTGGAGTATGTATAAATGACACACCTCTAAAGGCCACACTGTTGTGTTTTACTGGCCAATGAATCGGATGTCTTTTTGCATTCCATCCTATCATGCCAAAAATGGGCAAATGTCAATTAGTGGTTCTTATTACGGGTTTAAATTGTCGGTAAAGTAAATGTAATACATCTCTCTATTCATGTAACAGCGCTGTTTTCGTCCCACACATTCTGTATTAATGGCGCAACTTTTCTTGCTTTCTCCTCTGTGGTTCAATAAATAGATGAAGGCAAAAACTCGTACCGCGAAGTGATGAGTATTCCAAACGCATCTTCACTGGCGCGAAATATAAACTATTTTCTGTTGAAGACAACTTGTATCCGTGATTATCTCCAAAACATCTAAAGAAATTACCGAAGCAGGTGAAGATCTATCCATGGAGAACCCTCGAACTCCTGAGAAAGTTGAAACGCAAATTATTGAGAACGTTGGGAACGCATGATTAGTTTCCCAGATATTGGCATTGCTTCATAAAATCTAGTGGCCAATTACGTAACTAATACCCCCACTCCACCCACCTTTCTTCAATCCATCGTTCAAGAAAAGTTACGCGAGTAATATCAATCAAACTTGTCAACTCTCCCCAAATGTTCCTCTCTCCATCAATCCTACATGACCCCGCCAACCCCAACTGTACTATGTAGTCCCACCTGTTGAATACCACAGCATCTGCACCCTCAATCCCTTCCGTCCCTCCCAATCTCACTGGTCCCTCCAAATTCCACCGGTCCCCCAAATCCCACTTGTCCCTCTCGATATCCTCTTTCCTTCTCAATCCCACATTACCTTATCTCTCAGCCCCAACTTTCCATCTCAACATGTCCTTCGCTACTCCCACATACACCTCCCAACTCCACCTCTACCCCTCATCTCCACCTCTCCTCTCCTCTATACCACCCTCCTCATCCTCCACCTGCATCCTCAATCATTCCGTTCCCTCTCAATCCCACCACACACTCTCAATCCTTTCCTCTCAGTTTTATCGCCCCCTCAATCTCACCTGACACTTTCAAATATCACCTGCTCGCTCTGCCGACAGCAGTCCCCTCCAGTCCGTTCCTCTCTCCCACTGTCTCCCCCCACTGTCTCCCCCCACTGTCTCCCCCCACTGTCTCCTCCCACTGTCTCCTCCCACTGTCTCCTCCCACTGTCTCCTCCCACTGTCTCCTCCCAACATCGCATTTCCCGCCGGTTCGTCCCGGTGACTGCGACGTGGCGCGGGGTATCATAAATCCAGGGCGTTTGGTGCGTTCGACCGTGGCGGCGCCACTGTCGCTGCGTTCCGCTGGGCGCGCTCCAAACGGACGTGGCACAGCCCTTTCTCGAATCCCGGCCCTTCGCGCACATGGCTGCTCACGACCGGGCGTGTCAGGCACATACATGAACTAGAGTGCAGGAAAAGTACTGACGCACACGACCGATGTTCCGAGATGGCAGAACAATATCAAACGAACTTAGACCCCCAGGGCTACCAACCCTGTGTAAAAACGGATTCAACATGACAATGCTGATCCCCTCCATGAAAGTCACGTGCACGTTCCCGCGATAAATATGACCGTGTCCCAGTGGATTACACGTTAGCGTGGTCCCTAGATTGCCAATTCGCGAAAAAACAAACAAACAAACAAACAAAAAGCTTAGATTCGCCGGAAACTCAAAATAATATAAATTAATCAAATATTGGGACTCCGTGTCTGTGAAGCTTCTTTGTCGCGTGGCGCGACTCCTCTGGCGGGTGTTTTTATGTTTAAAAGTTTTATTTGTGCTTTGCAAGTTCATTGTAAACATATTTTAAACGTATTACAGTTTTCCGACTCACGTCTTTCTTGACATCGAAAGTTACAAGATAAAAAACTCGTTTAAATTTTTGTTTCATTTCAAAATTTGTTTTAATTATTGCCAACCTAATGAATCTCTTTGCAATGAGTCGTGTAAATGTCGGAAAGAGAATAATTGACAGCATTTTAACAATGGGTCGACCTAGATAACGGAAGTGGCTAGATCGTGTACCAACTCAGCGCCTCTGTCTGAAGTTACGAGCTAGAATGTACTACATAGAGTGGCTGTCCTTAGAGTTTCCGCGCTTTTGGTGGAGGCTCGCCGAACTAGTGGCCGCCATGTTTTTTGAAGTGAAAACATACGAGTGGCGGTATAACCGGCCGTAACCAGCGCCAAATGTAATGCTAAAATACTTTGTTTCCCAGAAGGCGCTGCTTTCACTGCAAAAAACTTGGCTTCAACTTGTTTCAAAGATGGAGCCGCTTCAGCCCTTCTATGTAGTCTAGCTCGTTGCTCTGAAGTGATGCGGGTTTCAGTGTCGCCTTGGGCAAGGTTGTTTGTTCCTAGTCTTTCGTAATGTGTGTTGTCGGAAGACCTTGTGAGTCTACTAACCTCAGACCGAGAAGCTAGCAAGTGTTTTCAATGTAAAAGGTTAATGTGTGTCCCTATGAGGGACCCCGCGCGTATAGTCGATATCAATATCCACTGAAGCTGGAAAAAAACAAAGGAAAAAACAAAACAAAAACAATAACTTATCAACAATGTACCCATATGTGCATTAAAAACACCAGAAACACGTACAATGTACAATTGTAGAACATGTACAATTTTTCCACATTATTGTAAAGGGAAAGGTAAGAATTGTAGCTGGCTTACTGAGAGGAATTAAATGAGCTATAGTTCCCACTGTATGGGCCGTTAAATCGAATACAACTTGTTCTAATTACTTAGTTTTTTAAGACTTATTTCATAGAATATTTTGGATAGATCCGTAAAAAAAATTATTCTTATCAGGTGACTGAGACGTATCGATTGATTGATTGTTAGTGATTTCGGAATCGTCAACAGCTGTGATCATTAGTCCCGAAAGTGTAGGGCATGTTTTTTCCCGGAGGGTGGCCGTGAACTTCCCCTGCTGAATGGCGAGATCCAGGCGCCGATATAACGTCGGCTAGCGGACTTTCCCCCACCAGATATTTTCCCCCAGCGGGGCACTGCCCCAGCCAGGACAAGCCCAAAGCTCCCGACCGGTCTCCCGACTTGCGTAATAGGGTAGTGCGAGTTAGTGTGTGTAAGTAACGAAGGAGGATATGACAAGGAGGAGGAATGCAAAATGGCTTGCGGCCTTTGGTCCGTTTGTTAGGGTACTGCTCCGGCATTTGTTAGGCGTTTATCAAAGAAATCACGGAAAACTACCGATCAGAGCACCCGGCCGCCAGAATTCCCTTCCAGATAGCGGCTGATTTCGACCCAATTGATTAGCAATTGTCGAAAATCCTGCCTCCGTGGGGAGTGGAACTCTAGGACGTCGCGGTCAGAAGCACCGCAGTGACATAGTTGATGCCCTGAACCACCCCTCCCGGTCCGAGGCTCTTCGAATGAGAAATGATTCGTCTCGATTTGTGGACCGGAAGTGGTTTGAAAGGGGCGGACGGGCGGACGGGCGGACGGGCGGACGGGCGGACGGGCGGACGGGCGGACGGGCGGACGGGCGGACGAGCGGACGGGCGGACGAGCGGACGAGCGGACGAGCGGGCGGTTGCATGATACTCGCTTACTATACAAGGATATCAAGGAAATATTGTTCATTAAATCTAGTACAATATATTGCATTTCCTGCATTAGGCATGTCTCATTTTATTTCGTTAGGTTTGAAACTCGCAGGGTTCCCAGCTTTTAGACAGATAACGTAATATTAAACGTCATCATATTTCTTGCGCTAGCTTCCGTTTCGCGGAACGCAGCATTTGCCCGTTTACGGCAGGAAACGGATGGCTCTTGTGAATGTGGTGGTGAGATTCATTTGATGGGACTTGCAGTAATGGATTCTCAACGGAAAAAAAATACGCAAAAAATCGAGGCGAAAGCTTTAAAATTGTTTTTATTCGTTTTACGGTTTATGCAAAACATGTTTATTGTCTGTACGGAATTACTGTTTCGTGTTTATTATTTCATTGCATTCCTCAACCTCTATTACCATGAATATTGTAGATTAGGTGTTCTTTGGTTAGTCTGTTCTTTGTGATTCTGTATTGTTCTTCGGTTTCATTTTTAATGATTCATTTATTTTGTTAGTGTTATATTGTTTTGTTTACATTTTTTAGGCCGAATTTTTATCGCGAGAAGTACCAAGATGGTTATTGCCTTCGTTGCAGTGGGATTAGACTGGTCACGCCAATGTTAAGTACCAACTCGGCAGTCTCCATAAAAAGCGAACGCTCTCTCATTCGTAGTACACACCCTCTGGCGATGTTCCAGCTTACTCCCCAGAACTCAAATAGGACTCTTGTCAGTTGTAACGGCCTGCTGGGACCGTATGTGTCTGCTAGGAACGAATATACATACCGTAACTTTCAGAGGAAAACATTTTTTTATCTACATACATTAGAAGTTAAAACAAAATTGCTTTCTCTGTTTATTCGTTTGAGTTCTTTAAACGAAGAAATTTTTTTGATTTAGGGGGAACATTCACGAGAATTGTTTTTAAATGAACATATTGAATGAACTTCGAAAGGTTCAGTTTTCCCTTTTTCCTGAATATTTTCATCTCCTGTGGAGGAGGATTTTCTTATGAAATATAATTTTAATATAACGTTATAACTATAAATTGTGCGTTTCCAAACTTAAAAAATAATGAGATTGTATTTATTTTTACGAAGTGAAATATAACGTCAGTGTACAGTAATTTTCATTATTCTCTAATTTACTCATTCTAAATTTACTCATAATGTAGGCACTTTATAGCATTGCCATTTTCTTTTAATTAATTATCATGTCGTTTTAGAACAATTAAAATCGATGAAAAACACGTGGAAGGAACTTATGAAGGAATGATATTAAAATGTATACATCCGAGACAAATGTTCACAATTTTATCCATTATTAACAACCACTAATAACAACGTAGTAAAATAATTTTCCAAACGTTATACATGGATACTAAAGAATTTCCTTATTTTTATAAATATTTTTTATACTAGGAAATATCCACTAGCTTTTTACTTTTATTTTTATATTAATCTTATATAAGTGAAATTTGTCTTAACAAATTCGTTCTGCATTACGATTTTAGTACTGCATGCATTTATTAAAAGTTATGTTTTTAATAACGAGCAATATTTTTTGGCAGGACTCGTTATCTGTCGACTCGTTATCTGATATTTGAGGGATCGCACTGGTGTTAGGCCTCAGGAATGCTTACTTCTTTGACAATTTTGAAGATAGATACGCATCATCTCTCATGTCAATTTCTTTGGCACACGAAAATAAATGAGAATCATATATTCGATCTTCTATATGGCCTGACCTTATCGTTGACGTTGTCTTTTGTTTTTCGCGTTCTGAAGGGGTGAGTGAAAAATAGGAAAGATTTATCGGATTGCATGGAACATTAATTTTGAATTGACAATACTCCGTGAGCGATGTCTTCCTATTACATCACCCTGGGTACTTTGAAGCAATTGGTCATATTGACAGAAGAAATGAATGTTAAGTGACAATAAAAGTGTCAATGTGTGTGCGATTTTGAATATAGCCTTTGAGGATTGGTTATCAGCTTTGAACTAATGCATTATGTATACTGCGATTTAAACAGAAACTATAAAAGTTGGGTGTTAAACCGCATGAAAATGTACATTATTAGATCCAACTAAATATATTTTCTGCACTAAATTTTCCAATTTTATTCTAAGTTAATTTTCCTAGAATAGTTAAAAATAAAAAAAGAACTGATAATAAAATTAAAAAAACAGATGTTTCATTTATTTGCGAAAAAATATGAATTTGTCTTTTACAAGATTATTAATAAGAAATCAGAGAATAATTAAAATATTCCATAATTCCTGTATAATAACAGGAGAAAAATTGTGAGGGATTATCCCTCTAAAATGGCAACTCCTAATGTACATATTAGCCAATATGTCATAACGCCTTTCAATAGTTATACACGGTTCAACCACAAAGCGACTGAGCCAGTTTAGACAACTGCTTCACAGATATCTTTGCCGAAGCATTGTTAATAATAGTTACGTCATATTATATTATCAGAATCAGTGCCAAAATGTTGCACATTTGAATTTGATTGCACTGTTTACGCGGCCATTGGAGGTTTGCTTCAATAGAAAATCGCCTCATTTACCGAAAAACAGTGTTGTGAGTGTGACCTACGAAAATATTTGACTAGGACTTGATTTCGTAAACGTAAAATTCTGACCACAATATCTGGCGAATACATTTATTGATCAACTATTCAAATATCCAGACGCATTTTTTAAAATTTTTTTTAACGAAAGTAACACTTGTGCCATAGGTAATTTGATGATTAGTGTTCCTTCCTTACAAAATGTAAAAAGAAACAATTTGGGGTCATTTTTAGAAAATCGTCTTGACGTAGAAAATTAACATTGCATGACTCAACATTGCTACTACCACCATTTTGAAATAAAATGTGTCTGAAATAATTCAAAGATCTATTACTTAATGAATAATATGTTAAATTAAGAAAGAAATCTCTTGATTCAGTAATGAAGGTCTGGTAAAGTCGTAACTGAAACTAGTTCTAGTCCTGTAATCTCTACAATTTTAAACCGACGTTTGAAAAACCGATTGACTTTTGGTTTACCATTTTTCTGGAAAACACTGAACAAAATATTAAATACTTCGAGCTCCACATGCTAAGAGATTGCATTATAAATGAATTGTGAACAAAATGTTTACTACATAAGTCAATGACTACCATATTAGATTCAACATTTTGGTCTTGGGTGTTAAATTATACCCTAAACTAGATAGTGAGACCTATCTTAAGAAACAAAGATACAATACACGCCTAGGGAAAGATTTGCCATGGCTACGAAATGCGATTCATCTATTATCGTAAGATAAGATATTATTTCAAATATCATACAAGGATTGTAATAGAAAATTGGAAACAATTTTTTCTATAAAATTTACCGTCAGAAAAACACTCTTGGATAATCACTACGTAATAACGTTTTGTGATCAACACAGAAATCTTTATCATAATAGAGAAAAAGACAAAATAAGAACCATCAAGTTCCTTAAAAAATGGGTTTATTGTCATAAAATCATGATGTAAACCGAAAATATTAGCTTACTTAGGTTTTACTTAGCGTTTAATCAGATATTATATAATCGGGTAATAATGATTTAATCTTACTTTCAAGCGTGAGCTTGCGATCGCATAATGAGGCGTGAGTTCGTAAGGTTCTTTCATGCGGATACTGACGGTATTTGGGGCATCCCAGCTCGTGGTGAATTCATGGGTAACTCCAAGTCTAAACCCAAAGAAATGAGAGTTGGCTCAGGGCACTTAACTGATGTCTTTGCTGTGACTCTGACCAGAAGGTCCTGGGTTCGAGTGCCGACGGCGGCAGGATTTTTGACACTGGATTGTCAGCAGTTCAGACGCTGTCCGTGGAGACTTCGAGCGGCTCGCGGTAGCTTTCCGTGGTTTCTCCGATCAACACCAGGCGAATGCCGGAGCAGTTCCCTAACAAACGGGCCATGGACCACGCGATGTTTCCTTCCTCTTCCTCATCCTACCCTCAACATTTACTTACACACACTTACGCTTCCATGCACTACTCTACCACACATGCCGGGAGACCGGTTGGGAGCTTAAAGCTTGTCCCGGCTACGGTGATGCCCCGCTGATGGGAGATACCTGGTTGGGGATAACCTCATTAGCCGACGGTAGGTCTGCACCGAATGTTGCCATCCAATGCGAGAAGATCACCGCCATCCCTCTAGGAAAAACACACATTACACTTACAGGACTAATGACCTTAGCAGTTGATGCGCCCGGAATCACTAAAAGACAATCATCAAACCCAAAGTAATACAAATCTTCATGCTGATGGTAAATCGTAAGAAGTAGAAACTCTTATACATTTTCCACTGTAACTTACAGCGCATGAACCGGGTGACATTCTTTCGGCCAGCGTTCTTCATTTACGTTAATCAACGCTCGGAGTTTTTTTTCACGCATCCGCCTAAAAAGGAAGTTGTCCGTGCGTGTGGCGGAACGCTGAGCAAGTGGACGTGAGCAAGACTGAATTGTGTTCCTGTTAAAGAGGACGAGAGGTCTATGACCCTCTTTCGCTGCGATCAACGGCGTTGTATTTTTTGTAACAGATGTCATTATTTCGTGGTATCGTCGTACTGTGCGTTGGTTTTTTCAAAGGACGCGTACGTAACCAATTTGAATTTCGCTTCCGTTCGGATTGGAGTTTCCACCATATTTTTTTTCCTCTTTTACCGTTTATTTTGTATTTATTGTTATGGTATTTGTGCGTTTGGACTTCATTGCTTCGCTCTATATAAAGTTCGCGCTCTTCAGTCTATTGTTTTTGCACTTTTCCAGTTTTTTTAGTCACACCTGTGTTCTTTTGTCTGACAATAAATAATCTGAAGATTTCTGACAAACACAAGCAAATTTTATAAATAATTCCAGTGTTATAATTAAATTTACATTTATACACTCAGTTTGTGGGATGGAGTAGCGCCGCATTGAGTGTATTACCACGTGGGTTGTAGTAGTACCGCCGCATTGAGTGTATTACCATGTGGGTTGTTGTAGTACCGCCGCTACAGTTAGAGTAGTATCGCATCGGTTGGAGTAGTATCGCATCGGTTGGAGTAGTATCGCATCGGTTGGAGTAGTATCGCATCGGTTGGTGTAGTACCGCGAGAGTTTGAATATTACCGCATGTGTTGGTGGAGTAGTACTGAATCAGCTGTTGTAGTACCGCGCGGGTTGATGTATTACCGCATTGGTTGGAGATGTACCTCCGTGTGGGTTGGAGTAGTACCTCGGAGAGGGTTGGAGTCTCACCACTTGAGAAGCCCCACAATGTTCGATGTGAACGAGCGGCAGTAGAGATTAATGCGTATTATTGCCGGTGGCGGCGCAGCATATGGAGAGGGAGACCGGTAGTGAGCAAAGCTTCCTGGCGAAGGCCCAGGCGGCGCAGGAGCGGAAGCCGAAGTGTCGACGGCAGAGGGGCGTGGCGGGGGGAGGGGCAGGGATGGGGGGCGGAGGCGCCGCGCAGTCGAGCCGCTCGCTGGCGACGCTCCGAGCCTCCTATGTCGGCGCCAGGGAACTGTCGAGCCTACTCCGCCAAACACGCCCCCCCCTTCTCCCCAGCTCCTTTCTCCACCCCCCCCCAGCGTTTCTACCGGCTGAGGTGGCTCAGGGCATGAACTGATATCACTGCAATGCCTCTAACCGGGAGGTTCTAGGTTCGAGTCCCGACCTCGCCAAGATTTTCGACACTAGCTTAGCAGCAACGTCGAATTCAGTCTCTGTCTGGTGGGGGATTCTAGCGGTCGGCTTCTCTGTTGGATGGTTTTCAATGTGGCACACCTAGCTGAGGAAAATCCAGCATGCCGAGATGTAGGTCTCCGCCGGATTTCGCCATCTAGCGGGGGGGGGGACATCACTATCTTCCGTGATAAATAGCATACACTACACTTAAAGGACTAACGACTACAGCGGTTGTCGCGCCCGGAAACACGAATTAATCAACTCAGCCCTCCGCCCTCTTTGTGGCCTATCTTTTCCTCACACGCCTCTGCCAGTTTCGCTCTCCTCGATTTTCCGCGCCCGCCCGTGGCACCAAGCAACCCATCGTATGCCGCGCGTCTCACTTCCCGTGACCCGGCCACATTTCCATACGCACTAAAATATACAATACCGATTCGTACTATACTGTGCGCTACGCAGCTGGAGCGAATTGACACCAAGAATCCGCGGGGTTCCTGAAATCTGTGTCTTAAAAGAGACTTTCCCACAGTTGTTTTCCATAGTTTCTTCACGATGATTAAAATGAATGTTGTACTAATTTTTAAATGTAGACTAGTAGTTCAGAGAGTCTACAACCTTCCCAGCACATCACTTCAAGTTACGTGTAATGGTAAATGAAATAATGAGGGATGAATATTGAGAGACAAATGAATTGGAAGAGTCGTGCCTCACACGGATGGACAAATCATACACTAAGTCATCAAAAGTATCCGGACACGTGGCTGAAAATGACTTACCAGTTCGTGACGCCCTCCATCAGTAATGCCCACCCTTGGCCCATCCTTGGCCCATCCTTGGCCCATCCTTGGCCCATCCTCGGCCCATCCTTGGCCCATCCATCCTTGGCCCATCCTTGGCCATCCTCGGGCCCCATCCTTGGCCCATCCTGGCCCATCCTCGGCCCATCCTTGGGCCCATCCTCGGCCCATCCTCGGCCCATCCTCTGGCCCATCCTTGGCCATCCTTGGCCCATCCCTCTCGGCCCATCCCTCGGCCCATCCTCGGCCCATCCTTGGCCCATCCTTGGCCCATCCTTGGCCCCATCCTTGGCCCCTCGCCCATCCTCGGCCCATCCTTGGCCCATCCTCGGCCCATCTCTTGGCCATCCTTGGCCATCCTCGGCCCATCCTCGGCCCATCCCTCGGGGCCCATCCTCGGCCCATCCTTGGCCCCTCCTTAGAGCCCATCCTCTGGGCCACACAACACATTGGCCCATCCTTGGCCCATCCTTGGCCCATCCTTGGCCCATCCTTGGCCCATCCTTGGCCCACTTGCCATCGGCCCATCCTCGGCCGCCATCCTCGGCCCATCCTCGGCCCATCTCGGCCCAATCCTTGGCCCATCCTTGGCCCATCCTTGGCCCATCCTTGGCCCATCCTTGGCCCATCCTTGGCCATCCTTGGCCCATCCTTGGCCATCCTTGGGCCCATCCTCGCGCCCATCCTCTGCGCCCATCCTTGGCCCATCCTTGGCCCATCCTTGGCCCATCCTTGGCCCATCCTTGGCCCATCCTCGGCCCATCCTGCCCATCCTGGCCATCCTTGGCCCATCCTTGGCCCATCCTTGCCCATCCTTGGCCCATCTTGGCCCATCCTTGCCCACCTCGGCCATCCTTTAGCCCATCCTTGGCCCCTTGGCCCATCTCGGCCCATCCTTGGCCCATCCTTGGCCATCCTTGGCCCATCCTCGGGCCCATTGCCTTGGCCATCCTGGCCCATCCTCGGCCCATCTTTGCCCATCCTTGGCCCATCCTTGCCCATCCTCGGCCCATCCTCGGCCCATCCTTGGCCCATCCTCTGGCCCCATCCTTGGCCCATCCTCGGGCCCATCCTCGGCCCATCCTTGGCCATCCTTGGCCCATCCTTGGCCCATCCTTGGCCCATCCTTGGCCATCCTCGGCCATCCTCGGCCCATCCTTGGCCATCCTTGCCATCCTTGGCCCATCCTTGGCCATGCCCATCTTGCCCATCCTTGGCCCATCCTTGCCATCCTTGCCATCCTGCCATCCTCGCCATCCTCGGCCATCCTTGCCCTCCTTGGCCATCCTGGCCCATCTCGGCCATCCTCGGCCCATATCTCGGCCATCCTCGGCCCATCCTCGGCCCATCCTCGGCCCATACTCGCCATCCTGGCCCACTTGGCCCATCCTCGACCCATCCTTGGTCCACTCTTAGCCTTGATGACAGCTTCCACATCGCAGGCATACTTTCAAACGGGCTCTGAAAGGTTTTCTTAGGGAATGCAGCCCAGTTTTCGACGGAGTGCTGCAGTGAGGAGAGAGGTATCGATGTAGTCGGTGAGCCCTGGCAGGAAGTCGACCTTCCAAACATCCCAAAGGTGTTCGATAGGATTCAAGTCAGGACAACCAGTGCAGGCCAGTCCATCTACAGGGATGTTATTGTCATGTAACCACTCTGTTACAGGCCGTGCAGTATGAACAGGTTGCTCGATCGTGTTTGAAAGGTGGCAATATCGCCACCCCCCGAATTTTTTTTTTTGCTCCCTTGTGTGGTGTGTGTTTTTTAACCAGCTGGGAAGCAAAAAAAGGTATCTCTCTC
>BOPP01000158.1:2840542-2857671 GCA_017312745.1 Gryllus bimaculatus | reverse complement strand
CGCGGCCCGATCCTGGCCCGGGCGTCGGTTGCGGCCCCCGGTCCTGTCGCCTTCGCCGCCGCCCGCCGCTCTTCCGGAGCCTATCCTTATTACCGCTGCTGTCCCGCCTCAACAACTTCGCCGGCCCACCCTTCCGGCCCTAGCCCCGTCCCCGCCTCCTGGTCTTCGTTCAGTCCCATCAAACTTTGCTGGGACAGGGCCTCATTACCATGTCCCTCAATTCCTGCCTCTCCGCTTCCCTTTAAAACCTGAGAGAGTGCTCTCAGGGAAATCCACTGATGTCCGCTCAAGACCTCCTAAAAACCCGAGGTCCTAGGTTCCGGAATCCCTTTGTTCCGGCTAGCGGCAGACCTTTTCCGAAAATTCATTTTGTCCAGCCAGCCGAATTCAAAGTGGCGGTCTGTAGTATGGATTTCTAGCCAAGCCGGGCTGTGCTCCCGTTGGACCGCTTGTGTTAAGGTGCCACACCCCCTAGTTGTTGCAAGCGTGTAGTGCCTGCCAGTGAAAGGAGACCATAAGAATTCCCGGTCGGCGAAAAAACCACCAGCGAAATGCGGAAAAACATACCCTACAAATGGGGCCACGCGGGTATCGATGTAGGTCGGTGAGCCCTGGCAGGAAGTCGACCTTCCAAACATCCCAAAGGTGTTCGATAGGATTCAAGTCAGCACCAGTGCAGGCCAGTCCATCTACAGGGATGTGTATTGTCATGTAACCACTCTTTACAGGCCGCTGCAGGATGAACAGGGCTCGATCGTGTTTAAGGTGCAATCCTCCACCCCGAATTGCTCTTTACAGTGGGGAAGCAAAAGGTGTTTAAAACACACACGTTGACTGTGCCTGATTAGTGCCACACAAAACAAAAAAGGTGCAAGTCCCTCAATGAAAAACATCACCATACCAAACCCATTTTGGACGTGGCCCGAATATTTGAATCACATAGTGGTAGCTAGGCCCACATTCAGCCACAGTCTAGAGAAGAATATAACTCCTCGACCAGGGCAGCCGCTGATCGATTAATTTGTCCGTGGTGTTTTCCTGTCAAAATTATCACGGAATTTGTGGATAATTGGATGGGTGTGGTTTTCCTCATCACCCTCGATTCTCCTCCTGTCCTCCTTCCTACACAACCATCACCATACCCCCCTCACCACACCCCATCACCCCACACACACACCATTACCCCCCCTCCCACACACCCCATACCCCCCCCCAGCCACACACCCATACCCCCCCACACACATAAATACTAACACATGCATCATACACACCGTAAGATTAGAGCTTGTCCCAACCTGAGCCATAATCCGCTGACGGTGACACCTGGAAAGGAAAACCCGCATACTGCCGAATCGGTCGGTGCTGGATCTCGTGTTCCCCTACCTCCGCGATATAACATTTACTCCACTTGCAGGAATAATCAACTAAGTGGTTGACGCTACGGGAATCGAAAGGTCAGTCTCTCAGCCCCAAGCGAAATTGCAAACTCCGGACTAGTGGGACGCGGCGCTGCTGCCGAGAACTCATATCTTATCTCGGCTCACATAAACTGCGCCTGAAGCTCTTGTTTGGACGCAGAAACACGTCCTGTCCGTATTCCTGACTCTTACGATATTCGTAGCCGGGGTGTCACATACCGCTTTCCGAACTTTGACATACTCTGTTCTGAGCGTAAAACTTGGATATTGTTCATATTCTTGTTATATGAACTATGTGGTATGGAAAATTCTTCTTCATAAATTTCTTCATATTGTTTTAATTGGAAGACACGGAAGACAAAATTTTTCAGAAGCTTTAAATTTTATCGTACTTTGGAACATCAATTATAAATGTTGAAATAGCGTAAACGTTGTAGCAAGCAGTTTTGCTCTGTTTCTATATGTCTTACTTTCTTGTTTTTGTAATTCGATCAATAAATACTAATGTAAATGTAAGAAGTTAATAATTCACCTGCATTCATTAAAATTGTAAATCATGAAAATTTAAATTTGTTTCTCGTTTTATATTCTATGGATTCACAACTCGTATCATCATTATGACATAATGAAGGAGCGTTCCTACCGGCTTCCTAACGCCTGCATAGGTTATGTACAACTACCATGAGAACAAATATCATTCTGTGTTAAATTGTCTCCTTTCGTTTGGTTAATTTATCCTCTGGCTTGTGAATCAGTATCTTTAGATTTGGCATTATTTTTCTTTTGTGGGGGAATAGGTATATATTCAATATTAGTTGCCTGATCATCTAATTCGTACAAACAATGGTAAGGTCATACTCTACATTCTAAGTGAAGCTTTGAGGACCCTATGAACTCAAGTAAAATTAATGGAAATGCCAGAAGTAAACAGAAATGTTATCTTCAGAACTACTGATATTTTGTCCAAGGATTTCGTAATTAAATAGAACTCACAGGTTTTCCAACGTTGTCTTCGTTCGATCGTTCCATCGTTTAATGGTTTCGGATGTCAGGAAGATGCAAGAACAGCCAAACAGCAACTTACCTAAACGCAAAAGAGTTATTAAATATAATTACATTTAAAATGGAATTATGTATGAAGTGAAAAGACATTAGGTTAATGAATGCAAAAAATAGAAGAAATATTTTGATATTGGAAATTGATTTTTTTTAACATCAATATATGAAAAATAAAATTTATTGCCATAATAAAAGATAAAGTTTAATAAACAAAAAAATGTATATAATTTTTTTTTGTTTGCTTTTAAGTCACATTACTGTATTTTGTGAAGAACTAAAAAAAAGTTCGATTTTATTGTAACCATATTGCACAGTCAATAGAATGTTTGAAGAAGATGCTGCAAACTTTTCAATAACGGAAACTCTTATTATTTGATTATGAATACTAACTGGTCAGCTATTTGTAGAGATTTTTAATTGTGTTGTAGGAAACCATTTTATTTTATATTTAACAAAAGAAAATTGATTTTTTGATCACGTAACCTGACTTCATTATTGCAGTTTTAAAGTTTGAATGATAGGAATGGGGACCAAAAAGACGCAGTTTGATACAGAGAGACTAAAAAAAACACACACACAGAGTGAGAGACAGAGAGAGACAGAGAGAGAGAGAGAGAGAGAGAGAGAGAGAGAGGGAGGTAGAGAGATAAAGAGGGAGAGAGATTTATAGTCATTTATAGAGAAATTACTGACAGAGAAGAATATGAGACTAACCCAGAGGAATCATGGAACTTTAGCCCCACAGATGCTCATCAGACATAACCACCATCATTTTTTTAAGTGTTCTGCAATAACAAAGACATTCACAATTTGCTCTCGTATAAATCACCTCAAAAATCAATAAAAATGCATAATTCCTCAAAAGAAAATATTAAGTAGACTGGATTACACCTGAAGTACCCCTATGGAAAAATACTTCTGGTGCCTCTCTTAAATGTATATAGTAAATGATAAATAGACATGTAAACGAACGCAAAGACCAAATGCACCCCAAGGATCGAGCGACGGGCAATTTTCCCCGGAAAATCCCCTGAGCTGACCTGTCGTGAGCGACACATAAATCTCCCGGAGCTGGCTCTGATACGCAAATCGCATAAGTACATCACTCGCTTGATAAAATCGCCCATGCAGTAAACCGTATTGATTTCGTCGCTCTTCGCACGCTCGATTGACCGGGCGCGCGAAAACTGCGCAGTTAGGGTCGTTCTCCCACATCATCCCGTTTCTCCTTCTTGGATCGCTGCCAAGGATTCTGCTTCGGATAGAGATTATCTCCCCGTTCTTCAAAACAGGGCTGTGTACCATTGGCGCAACTGGAGAGTTCTTTTCATTGGCGGCCCCGGCATGTTTCTTGACAAGGAGGAAAGACGTCAATTGCACGAAGCCTTTAAATGGAGCATACAACAAATAAGAGTACATTCGTCAACTTGCCAGGGGGTAAGAGAGAGAGAGAGAGAGAGAGAGAGAGAGAGAGAGAGAGGGATAGCGAGAGAGAGAGAGGGATAGCGAGAGAGAGAGAAGGGATAGCGAGAGAGAGAGAGGAGGGGAATAGAGAGGGAGGTGTAGAGAGGGAGGTGTAGAGAGGGAGGTGGAGAGAGGGAGGTGGAGAGAGGGAGGTGGAGAGAGGGAGGTGGAGAGAGGGAGGGAGGTGGAGAGAGAACGAGAAATATGACACCCGTAGAAAAATGTAATATCAGATTGAGGAAAGTAGACAATAAGATATAATGGAAATGGAATTTAGAGAAATTGAAATGGTTAGAGGTTCACGGCAAATTTGCATTGAAAACAGAAGAAATATTCAAACACTAATATGATTAAATTCACTATACCCAATGATTCAAACACTAATATTAAGCCATTAAGCCTTTAAAAGCCTCGGAGGGAGGGGGAAGAGAGGGAGGGAGGGAGAGGGGGGAGGGAGAGGGGGAGGGAATGTTCAAAATAATGTATGTCTGTTGATCAAATAGTTGAATCATAAACTAATTATTTATGACAAGAGTGGCAAAAGTAACATTTTATTTTGGGAGTAAGTAATGTTGCGAGGTCGATAGGCCGAGTTGCGCCATCCTGCGAGCAAAATAAATTCACTTACACCACGTGTGCCATACATTATTTCTACACAGCCTCTCTGACTTTCGTTTTATGTAATTCAAGCATACAAACCAATGATATATTAACGTCAGTAATAGCTGATGCGAATAGATGAAAGTATTGTTTTTTGTATATTCACTGTGGAATCTGCAAATTTGAGTATCGTCTCACTTTTAGTACTGGTGCTAAAGAAGCAGTCTCACATTTAGCACGCCAAACATGACCCAAAAGTAACAGCTTTTACCAAGAGTTGTCTAAAAGGGTGTTCATTTGGCTAATTCTTGAAGAATACTGCAATAAAAATTGGCAAATCTCCCTCTTATCTGCAAAATATTAAAGATGCCTTCAGCTATTCCTTTTGACATAGGTAAGCAAAATCCACATCGCAAAAGGTTAAAAAGAACGTTACCAAGATACTTTTTCGACTCCCCACAGACATGAACTGATAAGTCTTTTCTTATTACAATGTACTAATTATATAACCACTATATTGTAATTTATCTAAATGAGAGTTGTGTATAATGTGTCAAATGATTCCTGTTTTTTATCTCGTATCAATGTATTTGTCTTATAAGGCTGCAGAGGGCCATTGGCCCAGCTCCAATAAATAAAAATAAAGAAAAAAAAATAGTCGACTGATAAACCTGCGTATCGTTAAGTAATATGGAAAAATAGTGAATACAAGTCTGTCCTTCTGCACGGAATTGGATTTCGAAATGTTGAATGCACCGTATCTTTTCCAGGAAGACGAGCGAATCACGACAACTCCAGCAAGTTGGAAACTCGCTTTGGCGACTCTGCTGCTCTCTTATAGATTTTGCTCCAATCATTAGTCTCTGTCACGTTGAGACCGACAAGAGTGCTTTCTCGTTTATTTTCTCCGCCAGCTATACCATAAAAGATTTCCGCGCGAAGACGTTTTCCCAGAGAATTTAAAAGTTTTCTTGAAATATGGTACTAACGAAGTTTAAAAAGCGAAGAGAGATTTTTGTGGGGGTGGAGTTTCTTTCTAGATGGAATTCATTTACGAGGGATACATCAAGTCGTGACAATCTTTTATTTTACAAGAATATGAGTGATAAGTTCTATAATGTCATACCCGGCTTACGAATACTTACTTTGACTTTCGTTGAATACATCATAATTTTTTGTGTATTTGGTAAGAACTTGGTTTGACAAAAGGAAAATAATACATCAATATTGACTATAACAAATGTGTTTATTTATTTATAACGTGTAAATGTTGTATTACTAATTTTGTATTATATTCTGTATAATTATTATAACATTTTCAACACATTTTTCTTGCTGAATACCTATTTAATATATTCTAAAAATTAGGACGCTGTATGTATTTACTTTCAAATACTATCTCACTTTCTAAATCACTTCTCATCCTCATTACTCTTCAATTACATTTCTACTCCGTGAAGCCTATTTTAAACTTACATTATTCACAGCCTGTCACAACCACTAATCTTGTACATGTATATTTACATTTTTTGTACATTCCCATTTCCCGCACATTCTCTGAACTAATGCTTTGTACCTACACTATTATTTGCACTCAAACCTTATTACACATATTAACGAAATAAATTCTTCACCAGTCTACGCTGTCAAAATCAATGAATAATCGAGCGCAATAATTTCTGCGTTACCATTATCTTCCTCCACGGTATCTTACAAAGTTGAACGTTTAGACCGAACGGTATCCCACAAACTTGAAAGTTTAGACCAAACGGTATACCACAGAATTGAAGGCTTAGACTGAACGTGCGCAACTGATTTCTCTAGCTCATGAGGAAGCTCGAAACACGCCCCAAGCCCTCGCAGTAAAGTGGCCGGTTCGTCACACGAGCAACCTGTTTTTCCAGGGGGCTTTGAAATCACAAAGCGGCCGGGTTGCTGCGTGTGACGGGACCCGGTGTCACGTGACACCTTGTTTTTCCGAGCGAAGCCTGCCTGCTGCTGCGGCGGGCGGGAAGGCGTGCGGTGTGGGTTAAAACCAGCCACTTGCACGACACGCTTCGGGAAACCCGTGGACGGAACGCACGTATCTAGGGTGAGTCACAGAAACGAACGCGGGGGTTATGGGGGTTGCAATGTGCTAGTGCGGTGTAAGTGGTAGTTTGTGGTACTAAAGATTGCCGCCTAGAAAGGCTCGATAGAGAAAAGAGCTTTCAGAAATCGATCCAATTCTGAGATAGTGAGGGTTTTACTATAACTTTAATATCATAATTCTGTACATTTTTAAAATTTAAACACAACAAACTTGCATATAACCCCATACTGGACTTAAATAAACATATTACACTAAAATAATATTTTTTGAAAATTTATTTAATGCTTATAGCTTAATTTCAGAACAAATGTGGGATAGCTCCTTGTTCTACTAAGCCCTTAAATTGTTGAATCGACAATGAATACTTTTCATTACTAATTTCTAAACTGTATACTGAAATAAAATATGCGTTTCTTCATGCAGCCATTAAGTGATATATTTGAATCACATTTTGGCTTTATGAGCAATGCATTTTATTCACTCTCATTATCTTCATGTGAGCTGCTGAGAGGTGTAAGTTATTAAAACTCCGATTTCAACTGCCTTAAAATATTCCATATTTCGATAGAACTGGGTGACTTACATCCTCAGGCAAAGTGGCATGCGTCTAACATTCATTATGGTCGCTTAGCAACAGCACTTCGCAGATAGCCGAAACAGAATCAAACAATGTAACAGACGGTACAAATTCTATCCTATAAAATTAAGAGTAAATGACCACTCTACCTCTTAGCAGCTCATATGGTATCATTGCCGCACGTTATTAAATATTCATAACATCCTTTAAATGGATAACATATAATTAAGTATGAGAAGACATTTTATAGAATTAGGACTTCATACGTAGAATTCCTGGTTAGATATTTATCTTTGTCATTCTTATAACCGAGATTAATTAACTTCTCAAGATAGATCTTTCTATGACATAATTTCGTAGTTCATTTGCTTCTTTGGTAGAATTTCTGATATGTAATGAAAGTTGGCTCTGCTATATTTTAGTATCTTAACTTTTGCATGTATTTATGAAGACAATTTCTGATAAATTTGTTTGCATACATTGCGTTATAAAGCAGCATTTTCTATTCGCGCATTCGTTATAAAGCAGCATTCGCTTCGTTAATTGAAATTTCTATAACAATTTCTTCCTAATACTTTGTCATCTTTTACATCTTGACTGACCAATTGTCCTACATACCGGAATTTAAAATAAATATATTATTTGCTTTTGACTTTGGATACTTTTATCTGTTTAGAAATGTTGCAAGAAAAAATAGAGCGACATACTGCTACACTAATTTTAATTTTTTTGGAAGAATGTCAAAATTCTAAAGATTTTCTTCAATAAACATCAATGGAATCATTGATAAAAACCAAAAATGAAACCAAGAATGTTTGGTAACAATATAGTAGTTCAGCGTAGTTCAGCGGATAAAGTAATGTAAAATTATGTGCTCAGCACGTTGACTATACCTTTTACTTATTTTTACTTCTTCACACTTACTAACATAAGAGGAGGAAGTATTTTATTTGTGCGCCGGAAAACGGCAAATTTTCCACACAAAAACTCTCATTGCCGGGCCCCAGTAAGGAAAAAGTGGATAAATCTAGCTACTAAATATAAACAAAAAAAATCCACTAACACCTAGTGAAGCCTCTGTTTTCTGCGTCCTTCATACCGAAAAATCGATTGACGACAAAACTTTTGTCTGTCCGTTAGTGTGCATAAATCTAGCGCATAAACCGTTCAGAAGATTTTCTGACATTGATATTCTCCAATCGTTATGGTAGATGTCGCGGCTCCTTAAATTTGAAATCTATATTTTAATATTGGGGGTACATTACATAAATCTCCTCCGACATTGAAAAGTTTTTTTAAAAAAAGGCTCCAAATTTTGTGATTAAACTTTGTTGTTGAATAGTGCGAAGGACGTTTAAGAGAATGACGCAAATAACTTTTTTTTTAAATTTTCTCCACAATGTAATACTGGACGGTAAAAATATGACAATAGCCCGTTTTCAGACATTGTTCGTTTTTTCGAAAATTTATAAAAAAATTCAAAACTACAAAATTGAAGTTGGAGATTTTTGCCTCAGACAAAGTCTGATGTACGAAATTAGCTCTTTAAAAAATCATGTACATTTTTTGTAAAAGTGAGTAGTTTTATAGTAATTTCTGATTGAAATTAATGAAACGTATATGGGGGTCCCGTCGTACGTAACAATGTAATAATGCGAGATAATAGTTGTAATAATGTACGTAGTGTTGTAGCAGCACTAGTTTCCTTGTACAATAGATAATATATATTGTGTCCTGATCGAAGAAGTTTGATGAAGAGAGATTTGCTAAAATAATAGAATTACATAATTTGCAATATAACTTATCATTATCGTATTATCAACAAATGTAAACATTATAAGATATTAAATGATTTTTAATCATTTCTTACAAGTTTAAACTCTAAACAAATTTGGATTTTAATAGTATAATTAGAGTGCATTTGGAAACCACCCGTGCTCACTTTTAAAATTACCTATCTCAGGACTTACGTATGCATCAAATAGTTCTTGAGTGCTTATTGACTGTTTTGTTAGATAAAGACGACACCTTTCACCCTTTTTTCATGCTTAAATGCTGCATTGGCCGTGGCTTCAAAAAATTGTTTTCGAAAAGAAAAGAAATGAACAAGCACAAATAAAATGTTTTATCGTGTATATCCTTGTGGAGCGCCATGTTTTTTCTCCGGAATGATTCTTTTACTAGAATCGTCAATAAAATACATTTACCTTATTTAATCTGTGACTCATTGTGAGTCGTGTGTTATCTTGATAGATCTGCAAAGAAGTTTCCCTTATGTGTAAGAAGCATTTGTTCACTTTACATGCCACGGTACAGGGCAATATGTCAAGTATATTGATAAACATTGGTAAAAACTTAAGCCACTCAGAAAGATTAGTCGATGTGATAATCGTTTATTAAACATCCTTCGTGTGTTTATTTGAATACTCAATTGTTCGATATCTCTAAGTGTCATGTTATGCTTAGAGAAAAGATTGCTAATTTACATATGCACGAAACTGCTAATTTACAAATGTTGAATGCCATTGTAGAATCGTGTAATTTTCTTTACATATACACCCACATTGCTGTCTATTATAAAGAACATAACACACATTAATTTCATCTAGCATTGGTATTTTGCAACCTTATATAAAGTAACGCCTAGACCAGACTCAAAACCAACCCAGGTAATAGTTGTGTATTTTTATTAACATGTGTATCTTTGAACTAGAAGCGTTCAGAGTAAACAAATTGTACTGCTAGATAATGATCTGTACAAACTTAGTATAAGCTACTATGAAAAAAGTTTTGTATTAAAAGTATGATGTATAAATCACTCAAAGTCATTCAAACTTGTAATTAATCTCCTAAAGGTGATTTTTATTTATTTAATTATAATGTATTCTTGACAACAATCAGAATTGTATGGATCTCAACTTGCTCTGAAGAGAACTAATGGCCAAACTTTAGCCCCCAAGAAATATTTCCTTTCTCCGCGTTACAGCAGCGGCGATGGTGTAACGGTTAGCGTATCGGACTGTTAAACCCACGTTCGCGGGTTCGAAGCAGCGGATTTTTAAGGGCGAAAAAACCTCCGTACGCCTTTCTTCGTAGGGAAAGTAAAGCAGTTTGTCCCATATTAGTAGATTTACTGCATGTAAAATATCCTTAAACCTTTCAAGATTCAAATTGCCTGTTTCGTCGCCGAAGAAATTTCTCCTCTCTCCCCTAGTTGGTGAAAGGGGTGGAGAAATATGTGTGGCCAGAGGGAAGAGCGGGCCTAATGGCCCGAGACTCGCTACGTAAAATGAGGCATCAATTCAATTCAATTCAAACTTTACGAAAATAAGTGATTTAATCTGAATGCGGGGTGATTTCCTCCCCCCGACCCGACCCTTTGGTCGTTTTCATTTCTTCTTCAAATTATTAACATTATTAACAACAGCCACCATATCATTTCAATTGTTTACATTATCACCATTATTATCATTTTCAGTTATCAAGAAGGCTGAATACATATGATGTAGTATAAATAATACTGAACTATGTATATTCATTCACTAATAAAGATATATTATAAAAAAAGAAGGCTGTCTGTGCAATGTTGTAGCGTCAGCAGCTTTAGTTTTCATTTTTAAAATCATGAAACTAAATCTAGAAACTGCGTTACTAGATAAATATAGATGATTTTTTTTAAGTTTCTCCATGCAAAATCTGTTGCTAGATATTATCATAATATACAAAGGCTGTATCTTTACACTGTGTATTCCTTCTGAATTTTCTCTCTAGGCAACAGGTATATGTCTACAAAAGAGTACAATACGCGAAGCATCAAACAAAGCCGTTGTAGGCTTAAGCTGCGTCGATCGTTCGGACAGGCATCTTTAAAAGGCTATTAAAGCGAATAATAGACTTATTGATTATTACTCAGAAAAAGTGCGGCGCACTGTCACTACCATCAGATTGCTTGCAACGTGGCCATTACTTTCCAAAAACCCTGTCAAGGTTTTCGACACATGGAAGGAGCAGCTATAAATTCCGCGAGCGTGTGTTGCAATCTTGCGAGAAACGCACTTTATTGGTTTTCATTTCCTCCACCGCCTGTGTCAGCATTTGCCCGTAATGTGTTGTGACACATTCCCAACGTTCAAGAAATCTTTAGTTGGACCTGTCGATAAACAGAAACGAGGCCGTTGCTACGTTGGATGCCTTTGTAGATTGTTACAACTGTCGCCGTCTTGTCGTCTTCAAAATTAATAAAGCGATTGTATTAAATTATGAGTTCACGCTGTAATAACATTTGATAATTAGTTTCGATTGATGGTTTGAACCTAAAAACAATTATAACAATGACTAACCTGTATCGATTGATTTTTCAAGTGAATTGAATTTCACCAATGAGAAACCTTGTAGTAAGCTGGTTGACAACAGTCTTAAATAAATATATATTACGTTCATTACATTCTAGTTTAAAACTAGATGCAATGTGTTAATAAAATGAACACGTTTAGCTCCTTGGCAAAGGACCATATAAACAACGCTTGAAGAGCGCTTCCATAGCAAAAAAGTTAAAATACGTTAAAATACTCGAGAGTCTATTAAAAATATTTTAGCGGATACTCGTGTTTAGATTTTATCAGTACTAATAAAACTTTGGATAAAAATGTCGTTCCACAAAACATGATTTTTTGGGAATAAATGTAAAGAAAATTTATTTTTACAATTGTTTTGGTACAGATATATTGAACTTACAGTTTTTGAAAGTGCAACTGAATTTAATGCAATTTGAAGCCTTGTCATTTATCATCATTAATTAGTATTAGTCGGAAATTACTCATGTTTGTTCATGACGTTATTTACAAACCTATGTTTTTTTCCTTCTTAAGATTTAAACAAGGAAAAAACTATGTCAACAATGTAGTTATGCTATGTTTTTTGTTTGAAATTTTCAAAAGCTCATAATATTTTTCAAAAATCAAATCTGCGCTTATACGTAGGAGGTATTCGAGAAAAAAATCAAAAATTGCTGAGTAATTTTTTTGAAATTTTTAAAATGTAAAAGTACTCTTAAAATGAAAATATCAGTTTCAAATTCGCAAAACCTCGAGATCGCCCAGATTGATTGGGGAATGTCAATCTGAACAGTTTGCTTGACACAACTATTCA
The DNA here is from genome assembly GCA_017312745.1 of Gryllus bimaculatus. NCBI lineage: Eukaryota > Metazoa > Arthropoda > Insecta > Orthoptera > Gryllidae > Gryllus > Gryllus bimaculatus. Next base: position 2,845,313 of record BOPP01000158.1, on the reverse strand, counting down.
CGCCACATGGACCGATTTATGGAAGAACAGTCGTTTTATCGTAACCAATTTTTGTCAGATATCAAGGATCCACCGATCGCCGTTTGTAGAGTCCTTGCTAAAATAAAGTAATTTACTACATAAGGAACAAGATTTATCCATTTGTTTGATCGGGAAGGGTAATCAGGGCATCAACTGATGTCACTGCATTACCTCTGACCGGGAGGTCCTAGGTTCGAGTCCGGACGGTGGCAGGGTTTTCGACTCTAGCATGTCAGCTACGTCGAATTCACTCACTGTCTGGAGAAGAATTCTAGAGGCCGGCTGCTGTGATCGTTAGTTTTCTCTGGTTTCATCGAACAACATCAGGCGAATGCCGGAGTAGTACCCTAACAAATGGGCTCCCCGCACGCGATCTTTCCTTCATTTTTTGTCATATCCTCACCCCTTACACTAACACGCACTACACTATCACACATGGGGGAGACCGCTCGGTAGATTAGAGCTTTTCTCGACTGAGGCGGTGCCCCGCTGGTGGGAGATGCCTGGTTGGGAAAACTCTTCTAGCCGTCGGTAGGTCGGCACCAGATCTCGTCATCCAGCGGCGGAAGAACACCTCCGCCTAACAAGGAAAACACATGCACCAAACTTACAGGACTAATAACCTTAACAGTTGACGCGACCGGAGTCGCCAAATAGTCAAACCCGCACTCCTTCGCCACTAGGTAACCAACGACCATTCTACTGTGAAAGCGCACCACTCTCCCCCACCCCGCCCTCAAGCCATCCTCTCTAAGATAACTCACCTTCCCCTCTCCACCGCGCACCGCGCCTCTAAACCTAAGACGAGGAATCGATAGAAGAATCGAACTCGATTACCCGCCGATGACCAAAGTCAACAGGCGCCGCCGTAGAGGCCCTCCGGGGCAAGCCACCTGGCGTGCTCCTCGGCCATGAAGAGTCTCTGGGGCGGATCCAGCGGGGAATTGGATGGAGCGAGGCACGAGCCGATCCGGAAAAATACTTTCGCTTTCCTGCGCCACGGCGGCGACTTATGCCTGGCTTCTTTTAGGGAACAAACAGACAAGACGCTGCACAGAACACTGCGTAGCGAAACGGCCCGAAAAAAATATTAGTTTGATTTAGGCAGCCAGTAAGAGAGGGAGCTAACCTAAAAAAATGTAAATTTTAGCGTAAACGTAACGTTTAAAAAAACGTTTAATTGACATTGCAATGTTTTCATAAACGAATTAATTTATATATCGCTATTTTGAATTTCGTGGCTCAGTTCCCTCTCTCAATGGATGACTCAATTGTTTGGTGATTATATGGATATAATATATATGGATTATATGGAACTAATATGGATATTAGACACGTAAGTGTTGTACATGTTTTATCCTGGGAGGTAGCGGTGATCTTTACCCCGCTGGCTGGCAAAATTCCGCGCAGACCTAGTGGAGGGAGCCGGAAATTTTCCCCAACCAGGTATCTCCCAAGAGACGGGCACCGCCCTATTCGCGCAAGGTTAACAACTGGTTAACGTTCTAGGAAAGCTAACAATTGAGAACAACTTTTGATTTATTAACAAATAAAACAGAGGCAGTAATCCAAGAATAGAATGTATTAAATAGGTATATAATATTACGGAAAAGGTGAAGGAGATTTTCACAATTTTCACTATTGATGGAGTGGTTTTGTGTCTAAGCTGTTCTATTATACGAGCGAGTGTGGCACAAATGTTTCGAAGGTATGTTCTCGAGATGTGTTAACACTCTCACATATATCCCCTTATTCTTTTAGAAGCAATATAAAAACACTAACAGATCTTTTATAACCGATTTGCTTCTGTAATATATTTTGACGACAACGTATCAAAATTGTTACGTTTGAAAATTGAAGCTTTCATTGATTTTAATATTTATGAAATACATGTACTGATTTTCAAAACTATTTTTGGTAGTTCCCCTTTTTATATAAATACACAAAAAGAGAAAGCACCCGGGAACATTCTTGAACCTGAATTCACATTCTTTAGTACTTTTTCTGCGACCTAGTTGTATCCATCGTTCCTCTCGAGACCTCTTTCTGATGAATAGAGAACTTGTGCAAAAGGTAAGAGAGTAAGAGTGCTTTTGACTCCGAATCCTCCATAGAAGAGTTGAAGAGCCAAGCAAGAAAAAGGGAGAGAAATCCTCTCAAATGCAGCTTGCTCTGCTGTGGAGATGTAAAAAGTCTCCCAAGCCGCACTTTGCCCGTACTTTTCAAATCAAGAAGCGATGAGAACGTTGAGTGACTGTAGTAAGAGAGTTAAAGGGGAGCGACGAGATGCACTGTGGGTTCAGCAAAGGAAGGTTACTGTTAACGTGTGGGAAAAATAATCGTGTACTAAAGATCAAAGTTACCCAGCTGCGGCAATTTTTTACAAATATTTTTTAATTTCTCCGCAGCGCATGAAAGTTTTGTTTAATTTGCTAACTGATATTCGAAGATATATTAGTCACAATAAGCAATTATAAGTTAACTCATAAACCGAAACTTTTTATTTCACTTATACTTAATGTGATATAGCACAGTACATAGTGAGTAATATCCCAGGAAATATTTCAACATCAACATTAACCACAAACAATCATCTTCTACGGGAGTACGTAATGACAAAATGATCAAAGGGCGATAATTTCCTGTAAATGAAGTTGTTTTCCCTTTCAAGTTAACTTATTATTATGTCCATCTATTTTCCTCAGCCGTACGGCGAATCACGTGACACAAGACAGATGAGACGTTATAATTATCGCACTGACATGTTTTGCCACTACCTTTGCCATCGGGTATTCAAAATGAAAAGCCTCTCTGATCAATTCGAAACAGCCTTTTTTATTAGTCGTCACAGTCAACTGGGTCATCTGAGTCCGATATTACTGAACAATGAAATTAATTATGCATACATTAAAATGAATGTACTTCCTAAGGAACAAAAGCCAATTACACAAATGCTTGCTTAACATAAAATGATTCATTGAGCGGTCGAAAAGTTAATTAAGGGCCCAAGTTAATAACGCTTTCAAACATTCGCTATGTATTTCATCTCGTCCCAAAAGCTTATTAAGGGTCTTACTAGTTACATTGCTGTTTCGTTGTTACATCATTGCAGAGTAATATACCGAATGTCGCAAATTGTCTATGACATTTACTTCACTTACCATTGAAATTGGAGCTGTGCTATAATGCCTAATAAGGAATCTGAAATTGCTACTTAATCATAAATGACAGAGAAATTTATTTAGGGTATGTTCCATATGGAAACTAAGGGTTATAAAATCAGATTTGGAATGCTGAAATTTTAACGAGAATTTCCACGAGAACTTTTGACAGGCCGAGAAAAAAAGCGTAGGGTTCTTACATTTCAAAGTGTTATTCTTAAATTTGTTTTAAATCATTGTAAAACAATCAACTACCATTTTAGAATAGCAAAGTTCATGATCATGGATTTTGGTTATTTAAGAATAAAAATAAAATTATTTAAGTGACATGGTTTAAGAAATATATAATTTCAGCCTGAGGGCTGTAGCAACACCAAACAGAAACGTTTAATATTGATTTAACACTGGGACGCCCTGGGGCATCATGTCGACTCCTGACGATCTTTGTCTTTGTAACTTCTTTGTTTTCGAAGATTAAATTTTGTAATTTTGTGGCTTCTAATTATTTTCATTTATTTGCAGCATGTGCTAGAAAACGGACAAACGTTTGCACGTTTCAATTTTTAACATTTCTTTCAACATATTTCTTTAACTTCCATTTCGGGGAACAGTAATGACAATAAAATAGGTTTAAAATATATTTAACTTGTAGCATAATACTTCTATTATACACTAAGTTACTGTTTTTAATAATGTTATTGTGACGTAGATAGTTTCCCAATATTTCTTTTAAAGAAGTAACGTTGAAGGATCGGAATCAAAACGACTCCGCTAGGCATTCTAAAGAGTATTGGTAAGCCGGGCGTTCCAGTGTTAACACACACATCTCGGCATGTGTATTGATTTAAACATTCACATACGTGAACATACCAGTTGAATACTTTTATTTGTAGAATTAAATATCCCATGAACAGATTCTTTTAAAAAACGCAACCCGCGAAACACAAAGGTATTCAGGGATTGCGGAGCACTGCTCCAGACAGGGGCATGATCTGCACGCGGCCGACGAGATGCGGATGGGCGGGGTCAGGGAGGTAGAGGGTAGAAATGGGTGGGGACAGGGAGGCAAGGCGATGTGTGGAGTTTCGCAGGGAGAGCGGAACGGAAGGGAGCGAGGAGTGAAGGAAGCTAGGTGGAGCGAGGGAAAACATGTCAGAAGGAGGTGCGCCATGCGCCACGGAGCGGGCGAAAAGAGCTGGGTGGACGAAGGAGGCGGGGAAAAGTTCTAGAAGAAGCGTAACGGGAAGATTCAGGGAATCAGTGACAAGTTCTATGCTCCCGATTGGTCTCCCGACTTGTGAGGTAGTGTAGTGCATATTGGTGTAAGTAAATGTGTGTTTAATAGTTCAAATTGGAAGGACCAGGAAGGAAAGTTCGCGCTGGGTCCGTGGCCCGTTTTTAAGGTAATGCACCTGCATTTGCTCATATTGATAGGAGAAAAAAGGGAAAACTCCCTATCAGAGCAGCCTTGATTTCACCTCCACTCAGGAGATGAATTCGCTGCTGTGTGAGAGTCGAAACTTCGCAATTGCTGGTATTCAAACTGCCGGTATTCAAACTGCCGGTATTCAAACTGCCGGTATTCAAAC
>BOPP01000158.1:2797139-2834211 GCA_017312745.1 Gryllus bimaculatus | reverse complement strand
AGAGGAGAGAGGAGGAGAGGAGGAGAGAGAGAGGAGAGAGAGAGGAGAGAGAGGAAGAGAGAGGAGAGAGAGGAGGAGAGAGAGCGAGTGAGAGAGAGGAAGTGAGAGAAGAGGAGTGAGAGAGAGGAGTGAGTAGAAGGAGGAGTGAGAGAGAGGAGTGAGCAGAGAGGAGTGAGAGAGAGGAGTGAAGAGAGAGGAGTGAAAGAGAGAGGAGTGAGAGAGAGGAGTGAGAGAGAGGAGTGAGAGAGAGGTGAGAGAGAGGAGTGAGAGAGAGGAGTGAGAGAGAGGAGTGAGAGAGAGGAGTGAGAGAGAGGAGTGAGAGAGAGGGGAGTGCGAGAGAGGAGTGAGAGAGAGGATGAGAGAGAGGAGTGAGAGAGAGGAGTGAGAGAGAGGAGTGAGAGAGAGGAGTGAGAGAGAGAGTGAAGAGAGAGGCGTGAGAGAGAGGAGTGAGAGAGAGGAGTGAGAGAGAGGAGTGAGAGAGAGGAGTGAGAGAGAGGAGTGAGAGAGAGGAGTGACGAGAGAGAGTGAGAAAGAGGAGTGAGAGAGAGGAGTGAGAGAGAGGAGTGAGAGAGAGGAGTGAGAGAGAGGAGTGAGAGATGAGGAGTGAGAGAGAGGGAGTGAGAGAGAGGAGTGAGAGAGAGGAGTGAAGAGTGGAGTTGAGAGAGAGGAAGGTGGAGAGAGAGGAGTGAGAGAGAGGAGTGAGAGTAGAGGAGTGAAGAGAGGAGTGAGAGAGAGGAGTGAGAGAGAGGAGTGGAGAGAGGAAGTGAGAGAAGAGGAGTGAGAGAGAGGAGTGAGTAGAGAGGAGTGAGAGGAGAGGAGTGGAGAGAGAGGAGTGAGGAGAGGAGTGAGAGAGAGGAGTGAGAGAGAGAGTGAGAGAGAGGAGTGAGAGAGAGGAGTGAGAGAGAGGAGTGAGAGAGAGGAGTGAGAGAGAGGATGGAGAGAGAGGAGTGAGAGAGAGGAGTGAGAGAGAGGCGTGAGAGAGAGGAGTGAGAGAGATGGAGTGAGAGAGAGGAGTGAGAGAGAGGAGTGAGAGTAGGAGGAAGTGAGAGAGAGGAGTGAGAGAGGAGTGAGAGAGGAAGAGTGAGAGAGAGGAGTGAGAGAGAGGAGTGAGAGAGAGAGTGAGAGAAGAGAGTGAGAGAGAGGAGTGAGAGAGAGGAGTGAGAGGAGGAGTGAGAGAGAGGGAGTGAGAGAGAGAGTGGAGAGAGAAAGGAGTGAGAGAGAGGAGGAGAGAGAGGAGTGAGAAGAGGAGTGAGAGAGAGGGAGTGAGAAGAGAGGAGTGAGAGAGAGGAGTGAGAGAGAGGAGTGAAGAGAGGAGTGAGAGAGATGGAGTGAGAGAGAGAGTGAGAGGAGAGTGAGAGAGAGGAGTGAGCGAGAGGGGAGAGAGAGGAGTGAGAGAGGAGGAGTGAGAGAGAGGAGTGAGAGAGAGGAGTGAGAGAGAGGAGTGGAGAGACGGAGTGAAGAGAGAGGAGTGAGAGAGTAAGGAGTGAGAGAGAGGAGTGAGAGAGAGGAGTGAGAGAGAGGAGTGAGAGAGAGGAGTGAGGAGAGGAGTGAGAGAGAGGAGTGAGAGAGAGGAGAGAGAGAAGAGGAGAGAGAGAGAGAGGAGAGAGAGAGAGAGGAGGAGAGGGGGAGAGAGAGAGGAGAGGGGGAGAGAGAGAGAGGAGAGGGGGAGAGAGAGAGGAGAGGGAGAGAGAGAGAGAGGAGAGGGAGAGTGAGAGAGAGGAGAGGGAGAGTGAGAACGATGAGTCAAACCAGAAATGTTTCGGACCGCTACTCGATGAAGATGGATATGCCACCCCCTTGTCAGCTCGTTGATTGCTACGAATTCCTCACGGCTGAGTGACCAAAGACCATAAATCTCAAGGTAGGTAACGTTCACTCTCGGGCCAATATGAAAGAATTGCCCTCGCAAGTTCAAATGACAAGTGCCCTGCCCGTTGTTGTTTTTTGTTGTTGTTTTTTACCGAGAGAGTCCCATTGCTTTTAACATGCCAGAGCTCACTGGTGACACTAGACACGCTAGCCAAAAAGCTCAGTAGCCATGTTATTTACAGTCGACTCTTCACAATTTGAATACAGATTAGAATTATAACACACTTCGAACAGAACCATGAAACCTCCTATTCAAAAGATAGTGGAAATTTGTTCTTCTTGAATGCACGACTCCACTTTTCATGTGAAATATTAATTGGTGGCTGTTCAAATAATAGGTTTTATTAGTTTGCCGACGTTTTGGAACTGTATCTGTCATGCAATTATTGAGCTAAAGACAACTGCTGAATTTATTTTTCTGGGTTCTATGTGGTAGTACGCATGTTTATAATGTGTTCAACATGCAAAATGGCAAGCATTGATGATGGAACAATAGTTCCGGTACATCGTCAAACTAGTCGAACTTATTATCTGATCAACCATGTATTAACATTTCCTATTAGTATTCTTTTTTAACTTCATTTTTTTCCTTTTCAAGTCTTTTCTCGCAGTAAATTCAATTCAAGGATATGTTTACCAATCCACAAAATAATCATAATATTCTTCATCAAATAAGACAGCTAGTTTTCTTGTACACTTGAGTGCTTTTGTAATAAAAATTAATAGCCTTACTTTAGACGCGTCTTTCATGTTTCTATTTTTTTAAATATGTAAGATAATTATTCTCATATACAGCCTATGGAACACGTTCTTTTTCAAGTATGTTCCAGTGATTTACTTTTTTACACCGTTTTATAAACTTCCTCTAACAATAAACGTTTTTGTAAATATAATTGGAAACTTTTTCGTTTCATGAACATTTCCCTCGCGTATTTCTCCTGAATATCGTTTAAAATATTATTGAAAAGTTCCATTATTCCCTGCAAGAAAACGGGTTGTGATTACCCACAATATTATGTTAAATCAGATATTGATTACAAAAAAGACTTGTTATTTCTTGAATGATATATTGACGAATGAGAAAAGATGTTAAAAAGTAGTCGTTTGATTTCACGACAATTACAAAATGGTATACAATCAAAAATCTTTTACTAAAAACGTTATAAGGCAAAATATATCTGTATATGCTTTGAATTGGCAAAAAGCTATTCCTTATAAAAAAATGTATTTCTCACAATGGTGTTTTTCGACCAATTTATCAATAATTTGGACACAAAATGTATTTTTATTCCTTTTGCTGTCTAAATGAACGTTTATAATTTCCTTTCCAGTAAATATCCTTAATCTTGAATGCCAATGGCGGAAGATAATACAAACGTCTATTTCATCGAAAAACAGGTTTACAAATACCGTTGCACGTTACAAACACCGTTCTATCTTCGCGATTATTTCAGACGCTTCTTGAAACACCCACAAAAACAACCATTTCATCCTTGAAACTGCCCGTTCATTGATCACAAAACGAACAAAACAATTGCCACGAAGGAACGGCAGTAAGTCTTCTCAGAAAGAGAAGCTAGAGTCCAAGAAACCTGTCTCTGGTGTGCACTGGTCAACACCGCACTAGCCGAACCCAAGCGACACGGTGAGCTTTAAGATTTCATTACTATTAATACAAATTAGTTGTCTGTCTGTGACTTCAAAATACGTCCCTTTTGTGTGCTCTTACACGCTTGTTCGGATGATATAAAAACAAATGAATTGAGATAAAGTGTGATAATTCCCGTTTCTTCACGTGTTTCTCCAATAACGCCCAATTTCGTGGTGCTCTCACGGGTAAACTGTTAATTGTATAAAAGGTCTTAATACCCTGAAATGTAAGTAATTTATTTTTTCTGATTTCATTTCATGTAGGACCATTATTTACAAAAATTGGATTTTTTAGTTATTTTGAAAAAAACTCTAAAAAGGCTTAACTTTTACTCATTTCTGCTTACAAAACGTGTTTCCGTACAAACGTTTTGTTGGAAAACCTGATATTAGTGTTGAACAACCCAAGAAACGTGTAGGAATCAAATTTCAAAACTGCACTACAACCTTTTCCATTGTTTTCTTCCATTTGACTGAAGTATTTCACCGTCTGACAGAGAAAGGAGGTATGACTAGGGCGACGAAAGGGACAATTTGAATTTATCTCAGAGACGTAATTTAGGCCTAAGGGTCTTTAATATGTAGTAGATCTACAACTAGGAAAACAGGCTTTACTTTCCCTAAAAAAGGAAGGCGTACGACGGATTTTTCCGGATCTATAAAAATATACACAGCTTCAATCTAGTCTGAACCCGCCAACTTAGGTATAACAGTCCTATTCGCTAACCATTAAACCACTAAAACCACCATAGGTGCTACTGCAAGGTAACGTACTGTCGAGCATGATTTAGACTACAAATTTTTTAAATTATTATTTTCTCTTAGAAAAAATTATTTTTTGTTTGTGCAGGCAAATCTACAGTTTTATTCTTCTATGTTTTCTATTTGATTCTTTTATGTTGTTCACATGAGAGGAGAAAAGTTTCTTGGGCGTTCGATTTTGTAATAAACACCCCTATTCCCTTTTTCTCTTTCTACAGGAAAACTTTAGTAAACACTTTTTCGTTTTTCCGCGAATATTTAGAAAACGGTTAGTAAATTGGCCAAAATGAATTAAATTTTCTTAAAGTAATTTTCATAGAATATATGCATTATACAATTTACTATACCTTCAATTCATACCTCCAATTTCTATTTGTAGATTATTATAATTAATAAAACTGGGCAGTATAAAGGACATGAGCTAATTTATACTATAGAATTGCTGATTCTACAGAATGGCACAAACTTTATCGTAGTAGTTAATTTCCTTTTCTCTTTGATCTTTGCGGCTCAGGGCATTAACAAATGCCACAGACAGAGAGCATCTGACCGAGAGATCCTGGGGTTTCAGCCCAGAAAGTGGCACGATTATCGACACTAGCTAGATAGCTGGGCTATCTGGAGGAGAATTCTACCGACCGGCTGCTCTGATCGGTTCTTTTCAGTGTTTTCTGAATGCTAGTGCAGTCCCCTACCAAAATGGACACGGACCGCACGCGATCTATCCTTCCCATAATTTGTCCAATACTCACCCCTTACACACATTTACATAAATTACATTACCACACATGCCGGGCGACCGGGCGAGAGCTTAAAGCACATAGCCCTTTCTGATGCTATGTGAAACCTTACAAGAATTTAACTGTTTCTTGGGAAGTCGACTCCGGAACAGATTCTAAGAAATTAACCCTCGATGTGATGAAGAAGAAGGCATCTGACACGTGTGTGTGTGAGTGTGTGTGTGTGTGTGCGTGTGAGAGTGTGTATCTCTACCAAAATGCCTTATATCACATCCCAAAACCTCACTGGACGGTCGTGTCATTCCCTTTTTAAAATGAACACAGTTACACTGTCCTTCCCAGCCATCATTCATTATCATCGTAGACATCCCTTTCACGCTTTTACCTACAACCCTACGTAGAACAGTACGTAGAACTTCTTGGAACTACGTAGAACGTCAACAAAGCATTTTTGGAAAAATGAAGTACTTTCTTGGCACCCATAGTCTTTAAACGTTTCGCCGAGAAAAAAATTATTTGCGGTGTTAGATCTTAATAAATCAGGGTTTAGTGAGGAATAATCGGTTAATAATCTGTCAAGGGCGATCCGTTCAGCAGAACTGCATGTCATATATCTGAAAAGTGAAAGTTTCTATACCAAAATGCATAGTGACGTTCCAAAACCTGACAGGACGGTCATGTCATTCGTTTGTTAGATGCAACAGTTACACTTCACTTCCACATCACGCATATCTCATACGGTATGCCTATGCCTGTCACACGTGAACAGAATTTCATTAAAACTGAAATAAAACTTGATTTGCATGCACAAACAAACAATACTTATTTCTAAGTGAAAATAATAATATAAAAATTTTGTAGCCTGTCACGCTCACTAGCACGTTACCTTATACATACATACATACATACATTTATTAGAACTGCAATTGGGTATGACCCGGTGGCAGTTAATGGCAATAATTGCAAAAATTACAACACATACATTAATAATAATATACATAACACCTTTCATATATTATAATAATAATAATACCTTGCAGGGGAAAACATGGTGGTGTTAGTGGTGTAATGGCGTCTCTGACCGGGATGTCCCAGTTTCGAGCCCTGTCTCAGACCAGAAGGTCCTAGTATTCGTGTCACGACGAAGGGAGGATTTTAGACCTACGCCTGAGATACGATTTTTTTACATGGATGTTCAGGGGATGTCTTCACTATTGAATATCTCACGGTATTACGCGTCTTTCTCGGTAGTACCACTAGATGTCGCATGATCGCGACCGTATTAATCAGTGTGATGTGTCTAGCGACTCGACCGAGAAAGATTACCGTGAGATATTTCATCGCGAAGGCACGCCCTGATGCGCCTTGTTATAAAAACCGAAGTAGAGGCCGTGTCTGGAGGACAATTCTAGCTGAGGTAATATTCTGTGTTTTCTCCGATCAACACAAGGCGAACTCCAGAGCAGAACTCTAACACTCTGGCCACGCATCACGCATAATGTGTCCCTCTTCCTTATCTTATCCCCACTCCTCACTTATTCACACACACACACACACACACATTCACACACTTACACACACTACCATACCATATCGGGAGATGAATTAGGAGCTTAGAGCTTGTCCTGGCTGGGGAGATGGGCTATGGGAAATACTTGGTTTGGGGAAAACTCCGCAAGACGACTGTAAGGGTGAATATCTAGCGGGAAAACATAACCGCCTCCACACGCGGATACATTCACTACACTTACGCGAATAATGACCTTAGCAGTGTACACCCGAAATTACTAATCAATCAATTACGCAATCGAACGGCGTACGCTTGGCCGGCCGAAGCTTTTTGGAAAAGTGAAATCCCAACTGGGCTCCCAGAGCGTTGCGACGCCCCGGCGGCGGCGCCAGTTCCTTGAGCAACTGTCGGAAAGTGGCTGTGCGCCGCGAGCGGAGCGGGGCGTCGTAAAACGGAGGCTGCGGCGCCGCGCCGCCGCTTCGGCGTCTCTTAACGACATTAGACTGCGACTACGTCACTCCACCGCCGCCGCCGGTGCCACGCCATTACCGCCGCTCCCGCCAAGGCGCCTTCGCGGCCACGATGCAGGACAGGGCTCTGCACCTGAGGACCGGCGGAGGTGGCTCAGGTGCAGCATTGCAGTTTGACCTGCAGCGACTCTGACCGGGAGGTCCTATGGTTTAAGCCCTTGAGTACCAATGGTGGCGGATATCTCACACTATCTAATTACGTATACGAGTAGCAGGTGAAATTCAGCCGCTTCGGCGTCTCTTAACGACATTAGACTGCGGCTACGTCACTCCGCCGCCGCCGTCGGCGCCACGCCATTACCGCCGCTTCCGCCAAGGCGCCTTCGCGGCCACGACGCAGGACAGGGCTCTGCACCTGAGGACCGGCGGAGGTGGCTCAGGTGCAGCATTGCAGTTTGACCTGCAGCGACTCTGACCGGGAGGTGCTATGGTTTAAGCCCTTGAGTACCGATGGGTGCGGATATCTCACACTATCTAAATACGTATAGCAGGTGAAATTCAGCCGCTTCGGTGTCTCTTAAGGGCATTAGACTGTGTCTACGTAACTTTCTTGCTTGTTTGTTTGATTGATTACTAGTGATTCGAGGCACGTCACCTGTTGAGGTCGTTTAGTCCCGTAAGTGTAGTGCAGGTGTTTTGCTCGGGAGGTAGCAGTGTTCTTGCCCCACTGGATGTCGTGATCCGTCACCGACCTATCGTAGACTAGAGGGGTTTCTCCAACCAGGTACGGATATCTCACGAAGGGACACCGCCCCAGCAGGAACAAGCTGCACATCTGAGAGGAGTGCGCCGCAGCAAGCATCTGTCACGGCATTTCGCCGCGTCTTGCTCTGCAGATTCATTACGGGGAAGGTGCAGAAACGGCACCCTTCCTTAAGGCTTCCTCCTTAGTTCCTAAATATCTCCTTTTTTCTGAATCTGTATGCTCCTGCGATTGCTCGTAGTTTCTTAGATGATCGCACCATCTCTTCTTATTTTTTTCACTTTCTCCAGCAATGACCGGGAGAGGTGGCTCAGTGCAGCAACTGATGTCACTGCAGTGCCTCTGATAGGGATGTCCCAGATTAGAGTCCCGACGGTAGCAGGATTTTCGAAATTAGCTTGTCAGCGAGGTCGAATTCAGTCACTGTCTGGAGGAGAATTCTTGCGGCCAGCAGATCTACTAGGTGGTTTTTCGTAGTTTCTCAGATCAGCACCAGGCGAATGTCGGAGGAGTTCCCTCACAAATGGGCACCCTCACAACACACACCTCTTCCTTTTCCTATCCTCACCCCTTACACACACACTTAGACTAACATGCAGTACTCTACTACACATGCCTGATGACCGGTCGGGGTCTTAGAACTTGTCTCGGCTGGGGTGGTGCCCCGCTGGTGGCAGATATCTGGATGGAGAAAACCCCGCTAGCTAGCGGTTGGTCGGCGCCGGATCTTGCCATCCAGCGGGTAAGATCACCACCACCTCACGAGGGAAAACCAAGCACTACACTTATGGGACTAATTATCTCAGTAGTTGACATGTCTGTAATCACTAATCAATTAATCAATTAATTAATTAATGAGACAAAATCCAGCAATGGTTTCAGTCAATACCTTTCTTATCTCAATATTTTTGTGTATCTTCAATTTTATTGCCAATACATTAGCACTGGGACTTCTACTGGATTAGAATTACTCTTGTTTCTCTCACTAGTCTACTTTTTTTATAGTTATGTATTGAACCACAAATAATTCTAAAGTGATTTAATTTTTATCTTTCTCTCTTAAACGAGACGTTGCGACCTAGATGTTTCAGATATTTGAAATATTGTCCTTGTTCAATGATGTTCGTGTCAGAAACAGCGGCTACCCCTTAAGACGCTGAGGATTACATTTCATCCTCCAGATATCTTTACAGTGGATATCGCCTCAATCAACTTCCGACTGTTCCCCCAACATATGTGGTAGTGCTCCGCATGGTAGTATAAGTATGTGTATAAGGAGAGAAGATAAGACAAGGAAGAGGAAAGAAAGATAGCGGACGGTCTGTGGTGGTGTGTTGCTCCGGCATTTGCCTAGTATTGATTGTAAAAAAACTAGGAAAATTACCGACCAGAGCGGCCGGTCGTTCGACTATACTACGTAATGAGCTGTCGAAAATCCACTTCCGTCGGTACTCGAACCCTAGGACCTCCAGGACACAGTTCCTGCTGAGACATAGGCATTGCTGAGCTAAAGACCCGATGGTTGTCGGAAATCCTTATGCCTTGGGCACTCCAACATAGTGGCCATATGCAATTGCAGTGCCTCTGACCGGGAGGTATTAGGTTTGAGTCCTGATTGTGGTGGTTTCTCCCCTAGCTAGAGAGCAAGGTCGAATTCAGTCGCCGTCTCAAGCAAAATTCTTGGATAGGCTGTTCTGATGGGTAGTTTTACGAGCTTTTTTTGATTAATACCAGGCGAATGTCGCAGCACACATGGGCCACGAATATCACGTAACCTCTCTTTCCTCTTTCTTGTTCTACCCTCACCTCTTACACACACTAACATGCACTACACACTACTATGTATGCCGGGAGATCGGTCGGGAGCTTCGAGCTTGCCCTGGCTGAGGCGTGCCCGGCTGGTGAGTGAGTACCTGATTAAGGAAAACCCCTCTAGCCAACGGTAGGTCGGCACCGGATCTCACCATTTATCGGCGGAGGATCACCGACACCTCCCGAAGAGAAAATGCACTACACTTATGGGACTAATGGCAGTAGCCGTTGATTCATCCGGAATCAGTCGGAGTACTAATATGACAATTATTACGATACATTATAGGGAACTTTCTGTAAAATTTCATTAGTTTTCGTCCTTCAATATGCCACTGAGTTTCGTGTTCTAGAGAGCAATAGAACATGTTCCTCAACGAAAGATAGATTTTTCCACACTACACCATCATTTTGCATAGTATTTTATTAATAACATGAAATGCTATTCGGTATGATATTGAATTAATACTTTTCTCTTGAATTAACACTCTCATTTGAAAGGATACCACAGTAACATTATAATAAATTTGTCGATTATTCCTGTAAATCAAAGCAAATGCCACTGAATTAATTTTTATGCCGTTCCACATGTATCTATTTTTAAAAGGACATTAAGTGTAGGATTTTCTGAAATTTTGTTTCGTCCTTGTTAAATTTCCCGAGTGGATGCTTTGCCATGCCACAAATGTTTCATATTCCAGGATGAATCAGAGTACAAGCAATCCATTAAATGCTTTCAAGATGGTTGTAGATAGCATCCGCGTGCCAACGGATCGATTTGTGTTTATTCACTGATAAAAGGCGCCGAGGAAAATCTATAATGTACACTTTACTCGCCAATAAGGCTGATTATCGTTCATCTGGGTAGTCTTTTTTGCAAGTTTAACAATAGTTTTAAAAATGTGACTTAAGCCTGTGCGTACACGCGCTAGGAAAAGTTCTTCCAGCACACACAGTGGTCTTTCAGATACATCATTTCAATTTTCAGCTTATCTTGCTTCACACAATTGGGTGTTTCAGGCGTAAACACACATTAAACACATTGGATAACATCGAAATTATGAAACTTCATCTAACTAAAATATGTATTATTATTATTATTATTATTATTATTATTATTATTATTATTATTATTATTNNAATAATAATAATAATAATAATAATAATAATAATAATAATAATAATAATAATGTTAAGGTTACGGTTAAGGTTAAAAAGTTCTATCAGTTGTCAATGTATTACTTCCTCCAGCCTGCGCTGCACATTGATTGAGATTATTCTGTTGACACCAGTATACATCCTATTAGCCCGATATGAGAGATGACATCTGAGAACAATGATAGAGAGGTTTTGAGAAGGACGATGTACTCAAAAAATTCTATGACTCCCTAACAACGCAAGAACAACTCCCATCTGAGAGATCGACCGCGTGTGCCGAAGTGTTAATTCTCAGGGCAGAATTCAAATTCTTTTTTGAATCAAAAATACATAATAGTGACCCATTACTCTCGAAAAATATTTTGTTATTAAATTTGGTTTTATTAGGTATCTTATTTTTAATTTATATTGCATAATTTAACATACTATACTTGTTTTTATTAGGTAGCCATATATAGATTTAAAATGAACAATAGTTTTGTCACTTTATATCTCATTTATTAATTAACAAATTTCTAGCAGTTTCAGGATCTTCTTTTTCACATCGTCAGATGTCAGTAAAAATGAATACAATGTATTACCTTAATTTATTATATATAGCTGTTCAAAAACTTTAATATATGAAAATTGTCTAAAACATTATCTAAAACATCAATTTCATGCGTTATTGAATTTGTCTTTATCTGGCTGCATAAATATTATATGTATAATAATTAAGCGTCGTTATACTCTGACAGGTACTTTTACATGGTTACTTCGTTCAGTACCTGGTGAATACTGGAGTATTAACCTAAAACCTGGCCACGAACCACATGCAAAGTTTTCTTCATCCTCCTTGTCTCCTTATCTCTCCGTTCGCACACTTACATACAGTAGACTATCACGCATATAGGAAAACCAGTCAGGTGCTTGAGTTCACATAGTCAGTCTCGTTGGCGGAGATACCTGCAAGTGGAGAACTTCCGCGCGCCGTGGTCAAAGTTCCTATATGATCTCACCTTCTAAAGGGGTGAATACCGCTACCTCACAGGCACGCACTACACTTATGGGACCATAGCAGCTGCCGCCGCCCCCCCCCCAAAAAAAGTAATCCATTCATCAATCATGTGGCAGCGATGGTGTACCGGTTAGCGTATCGGACTACCCAAGCTCACGGGTTCAAACTCGATTGAAGCCGTGGATTTTTAAAGGCGAAAAAATTCTTCTTAAGTCTTGTATGTTAGTAGATTTACTGCAAGTAAGAGATCCTCGATCCTAAATGAAACCTCTGAACTAAATTTAAATCGCCTGTTCCGTCGCCTTCTTTCTTCGCTAGGTGCTGAAAAAAGCATAGCAAAATTTGCTTGGTTAGACGGAAGAGCGGGCCTGATGACCCGAGATTCACCACGTAAAATGAGGCATCAATTGAACGCAACTCAACCAATCATTGATTTGCATCTTAAGGTCAGGTGACAATGGCAGGGTCCGGCCGCGTGGCCATTCTGTCGAAACGCCGTCTTCCGGTGGCGGGATGGGGGGGGGGCGCGCTTGGTGCATGGCTGCTGCGCTTTACGGCCTCTTAGCGCCTTTCGCCGGGGGCGGCGCCCTGGGCCAACGCGGGGCATCCGGCGGCGGCGGGGGCGGCGCCTCGTAAACGGAGTTTGCGGCCTAATCGATGCGCTGATGGCGGCGGCGCCGTAAACCCAAACGCTTCCTCCGCTAGGACCACCTGCTGCGCCGCGCCGCCCCCGCTCCGAGTGCGCCGGGGGCCCCTCTACGCCGACGACCGCATACTTCAGCCACTCCCTTGCCCCCGCCCTTGATCTGCTCCGACCCATT
This sequence comes from Gryllus bimaculatus, assembly GCA_017312745.1. Classification (NCBI taxonomy): domain Eukaryota; kingdom Metazoa; phylum Arthropoda; class Insecta; order Orthoptera; family Gryllidae; genus Gryllus; species Gryllus bimaculatus. The sequence continues at coordinate 2,821,662 of BOPP01000158.1, read as the reverse complement.
CCGATCCTTTCCGAACGCTTTCGATTCGCTCCGACCCGCTCCGACCCGCTCCGACCCGCTCCGACCCGCTCCGACCCGTTCCGACCCGTTCCGACCCGATTCGAATCGCATCGACTCCTTTCGACTCGCTCCTAAACGCTCTGACCCGCTCTCACTCTCTCGTATCCGCCCTGAAGCGCCCGGACCCGAAGCGCTCCGACTCTCTTCAATCCGTCCTTTTTCGATCCGATCGGCACCTGTTTTCTCCACCTACCAGTCATTTCCACTTGGACCCTTCTCGAGACCGGTCCCTGTTTCGCAACCACCTCCACTCTCCAGAACTCCACTCCCACCCGTCACCGCTCCCATCTCCGGCTGCTAGTCTTAAGCCCTCCTCCCAAACTCTGCTCTCATCACTGCCTATTTTCTTCTTTTTTATGCCTACTCCACCTCCTCCACGGTCTACTCGTTCCTTTTCGCCATTTCACCAATTACTCGCCCGCTCCACAATATTCATATATTCGCTTATGAGAGTAGAGTATCTTATCCCTGATGTTTTGAAGCGGATACTGTCGCTGAGCCGCCTGAACTATCAACACAAAGTAAGCACGATCGTTTACGTGGTCTGCCTTTCCAGAATAGAAGGTGAAGAGGGATGGTGAAGTTAACTATTTTCCAACCCTTTTAACACGTGCGACTTTTGCCACGAAATACGGTTGTTTTAGTCTGACTAAAAGCAAACCCAGTGCGAAAACTTGCGGAATTGCAAAAACAAATTTTTGAATGTCATCATATTACAAGACTTAACGCAACCAAACTTAAGAATAAAAATTGATTCTTAAATACCAGTTCCGCTGGTATGAATACTCTAATTCAAAGCAATGGTATTTGGTATTTACATGAATTGTTCCTTTAACAAAGCACTCTTACGAAAAGTTTTTAACAAATCACTTCTGATACCTCAAACAGAACTCAGTTCGTTATAAATCTGTCTGTAGTCTCTGTTTGCAAATATAAATAGCGTATTAAATTATTTTTTTAATCTTAATGACGTAAATGATTAGCCAGGAAACGTAATATATTGTAATTAACGAAGCAATGAGTTAGGCATGGGCTCTATGAAACCTGAACAAGCACGAGGTTGTGATTACCTCTTCCTAAACATCCGCTCATCCTTGATTCCAAGAACCAAAGGGGGGTAAAATTGAAAACGCACGGTGGTCATATAAAAGGCAGTAGTTTAGCATTCCCTTTGTAAGAAAGACGAATTCAGTAAAATATTGGACCAACTAATATGAGAAATGTTCCGTATCATCGTAAAATGTAACAACATACGTAAGTGCTATAATCGGGGTGTCAATTTCAATTCACACACGTGACCCGGCCATTTTGGCATAAATGACATTTCGAATTCAATATGGCGGACAATTTGAGAGGCCACATCAGTATGTAATACTACTCCTTACTTTGGCTATCCAACGAACAATATTCAACAATAATTAGCAGTGTACTCATTCCCCAAGTGCATAGTCTTTTTCGAGACATTCAAAAAATTGCGCAAAACACACCGACACCTACAGGCCTCCTTACTCACGTTTCCTGGTTCCTCCTAACACTGGCTTTCTCAAAAGGTTTTGGCTTTGAGCTTATCATAAGTGTTCTTTATTGTTTGCTCCCGGCATATAGGTATTACAGTCGGTGATGACTATTGTGTAAAAGCGGGTAAGTTTAAAAAACTAAACATTTTGTCAGGATTTGATTTTCAATTCCACAACAAAGTTGAGTTAATTTTATATTATGTTCCTAGCGTTTATTATGAAGTTAAAAAAAATTACATGTATTCTGGGTTTTAATGATATTTGTGTTAAACACATATACTAAAACTCCATATTATGACACTGACTCTTACAAAAGATAAATATTTGCTGCAAGAGCGAGGCTCAGAAACATTGAAATTAAGTATTTCATCAGATACTCGATAAGGGAATAATCTCAACGATACCTGCTCAATTATAATACTTATAATACTATTCATGCAGTGAAACTTACTGTGAATGAAATCTCTTCTATAGCATGTGTCATATCAGCTTACCTGTAACAAAAGAAAAACAAATTACTATTAAGACCACAAACTACATGGAGGCTGGCATTGAAGTTTAGGGACTAATTGTCCAAATGAAATATTTTGCCACTATTTTTCATACCATTTGCATTACATTAACTACTATATTCTTCTGGAATAAGTCGCCTGCTTGTGGGGAGGGGGCTGAACTATGGACCCCAGCGTTGACTTTTCCTCGGTCTTTGTTTAGATAAGAGGTTACGTTTAGGTCATATGTTATTACGTTTCTTAGCCCTAAGAGATACCTCCGTCTTTCAACGCTTATCACATGTCGAACTAGTTCATGGATGCTAAACTATTTTCTCAAAAAAGGCCCTAGCTATCTAGTTTATACCTGCGGAAAATACCCCAAGTATTGAAAGTGTATAGAATACATGCCCTAGCCTCAGAATAAGAAAATAATTAAATTAGAACTTGGCATTGATATGCCACTGTTAACAATCATTTTTGTAAATGAAAAAAATGAGGCTTTGAAAATAAAAATGTTGATAAGCACGTCGATGAGCGTTAAGGTTTGTATCTCCATATCCTCTCCTCTTTTCTGGGCAAGAATCACAGTGGCGATTTTTCTTTGTTTTCCACTAGTAGAGGTGATCATCAGGACTGAATTATTCATTATGAATGGAATGCTATTCTCTCCACTACCACTCAATGAAAACATTCATACATTATAAAGGACTTAAATTCGCGAGCCGTTTCCGGATGCCTCTTCAATACAGGTTACATTTTTTTAAATATTGGTGAAGCGTTGAGACTCCACACCAAGTTCAAATTCTGAAAGACCCATGTAATGTGATTCCAAAGTAGGTTCGCGGTAAATTTTCTCGGGTGACGGTCATTATGCTCCATCATTCATACATTACGATCGAATTTATTTCTTTATCACACCCATCGATTTACATGGCTCAGTATTTTAACTGGTGTCTCCGCAAGAGGCATTGCAATTCTTTTGTTCGGAATATTCTAGGGTTCCAGTCACGACAATTGTAGGATTTTAGGCCATTTGATAGTAGGCTATCTGATATAGGCTGATCTGATCAGTAGTAATCCGAGGTTCCTCCAATCAACCTCAGTCGAGCAAAACCCTAACAAACGAGTCACAAATAGCGCGCGATCTTTCCTTCCCCTTCCTTGTCCTATTCTGATCCTTTACTTACACACCCACTTACATGCACTGCTCTACCACAAACGTCGGGAAATCAGTTGGGAGCAGAAAATTTGTAAATGTGATGCCGCAAAACACTAACACAATATATGCATTCGTGGCGCAATTTATATTTTAGGTTAACCCAATTGAAATCCTTATTTTTTTAATAAGTTAATTTTATATTCTTTTGTTGGAGATGGTACAGTGGGTTAGAAAGGAAATGAATTATGGTTTGTGAATTCTTGGAAACTGCGAGGACGATTTTCTTAGTGGGATTACGTTTACATTTGGGGATGAAGGGAAGTATAGGATGAAGTTGCGAATTGTTTTATGAATAACATCGGGAATTAAATGCCAAGAACGCGGACAAGTTGTTTATTTCGAACGAATCAGAGGGCGTTTGTAATTTATGGAGAAATTTCTTTTAAAATGTTTGAAAGCGATTGGTAGTCCTGTTCTAACCTCCCTGCGCCGCCGAAGCAGCCAAAAATAAAAAATGATGTCTAATCAAATTCAAGTTAAAGTCCTCAGTACGAAAACTTATCCTTGCGTCATATATTCATTTCACTATCTGTGCTCCACGCACGGAGCAAATAGCTCCGCGAGTTTCACCGCAGTGGAAGGCATTGTGCTATTATGCGCGAGATAAAGCGACCCTCTGGGGCTATAACACAGACGTTCGTGCAGCTTCTGCCTGAGAGGTGAACAACACTCCGGCCGTGGTCCGGGAGATATCTCTTCGCACTGCTGCCCTCTTTTGTCTCGAAACGTACGTGCGCCTTTTGGGGCGGCGGACGGGCAGAGCAACCGCGGAAAGGAAGATTTTGAATTCCATGACAACCTCCGCCCGAGACTAGAACACGAGAATGGGTTGTGGATGGAAGGTGGCACGCAGTAAAATTACACAGACAAAAGAGATAATTTTTTCTCTACTCCCATTGTATAATTCTGTCATTTGATGGCTGCAACCCGTTGCAAAATGATACTCATTACGATACTGATTTTATTACACAGGTTCTTGACTAATCACAAGTTTGCAAACCTAGTATTGACTCAAAAGAATCATTGAGAATCGTTCTAGAAAATGTTTCGTTTGATTTTGTATATTAAACTTGCATTTAATTATATATTATGTTTGGCGGTTTTGATTTATTTTATGATTAGTAATTTTTAACTTAGAATATTATCTAAAAGAAATTGTATCATCATTTGACTTTGATCCTTATTCACTAGCGCAGTAAACCAAAGCCACCTGCGGTAGGGTAGGCAGCGAGATGACCGCCAGGCGGCCTTGGCTGAATTCTGCAAGTCAAGTGCCAAGAAAATATTAAATGTAAATGTTTAACTTATAAAAGTTACCCTAATGCGTAGAAATAGTACCGAATGAACCTCGATATAATGAATATTAATACACATCTATGAAGTTTACAATACTCGTTCGTTCCTCGCAGGTATCGTAATAAGACATTCGTGTATTAATACACATCATTACATCATCGTTTTGTAATGTACTATATTATAAATAAAGATATCTGTCCCAGCGTGATAGGGGGTGCTCAGTTCATGCCATTTTATGAACTTTATTGGACATCCATGAGGAATTTTGGAATACAGTGTTCATTAACTGTACCTGTAATGAACTATTTTCATGAACTTAATATTTATTGGTTACTGAGAGGTAGAGTGGTATAAGTCAAAAATCCCGATTTTCACTTATTCCATATTTGGATAGTACTGGGTGACATGCAACCTCAGGCAAAGTGGCATACGTCTTTCTTAGCAGCCGCTTAACCGCAGCGCTGAGCGCAGAGATGAAAGAGAATCAAACGACGCAACAGGCGAAAAAATGATGTCCGGTAAAATGAAGTGTAAATGACATATCACCTTGTACCTCTCGGCAGCTCGTATATCTTGTATTATATTCGATATATACAATAAAAATTTGATTGTGTTTCGATTCCAAAAACTTTAGAATTTTAAGATCTAATAATAACAAAAATATTGAGGTAGGCGCAATATCTCCATTAGAAAGGAAAGTGCAGATCATCAGTAGAGACAGGATTTTTATGTAATTACCTTTTTTCCCTTTCTACTGATCGTTCTCAAGATTGTAAACTTGGAGAAACGTCGTTCTCGTAACACAATATACGATTTTGTCGTTACACATTTTTACATATTTAGTACTATATTACACATTTTGCTATTATCACAAAATATTTTTTATTCTATCTATTTTCTTCAATTTTATTACGTATTTTTTATGAAAGAAGTATTTTAAAAATAATCAGCATTTATACTTCATTATTGGTAAAATCTAGGAGTTAAAAGAATTATTGTCGCAACGTTTCGTGACCTTTGGCGATCGCCAACGTGCAACACTTTGCAAAAAATGTTGCCCGCTGCAGTAATTGTTTGCCGGTCGTACATATCACTATCACGACTAGTCTGGCTCAAGGTACATGTAACTTTGCTTGTATGCGCTATGGTCTGACTGCGCTTGTGGATAACAATAGATTCATCTGTTACTACTGACGAGAAAGTTGTATGGTGCAAAGTGTGCATTAACTTGTGCACTCCAAATGATTTTAAAAATATTTGTATTACTGGCGAAATGAAATGTTACATCTGCCATATTGTAAGGAGTTAGCACGATAAGTGCATAATGAAATGGAGGAAAAAAGGACACTATATCATGTTCTCGAGTACCAGACAAATAGAAGAAAAATAATGGATAACCTTGAACAAAAGGAATTAAGATAAAAGAAAGAGTATTTCAAACGATATATCACAATCATATTTTCAAGATGTACAGCTGTGTTGACAAATGGAGAAGGAACTGCTGGAACCCACTTGATATTTGTGCCTTCGTCATTATTATCTACTCTTACCTCGCACTTTTCACCCAATACCGTTTGGGCAATTCAGATTTTTCCCGTTTGATAAAACATTCAACAAGATCTCCATCCAATTGGCTATTATGATTAGATACCCAATCTCACATAATCTTACATAATATTTTATCCAGTCACGATTAAATATTTTCACCCACGTTACACAATGATGTAGATTGTGATTCATGTTCTCATTTTAAATAACGTTTTCATGACACACAAACTCAGTACTGATGAAACATCCCGAAATCTAATGAAATATGTTATGCTCTCTAATGGACTAATTCAATCATAAATAACATATTTTATACCGATAACCAAGAAAAGACATGAAATTAACTTCTGTTTTCTATAATACAAAAACCGTAAATACAAATTAAATAAATATTTTTTAATAAGTAGAATTTTTTGCAATTTTATCTGTGAAGCCGTCTTTATTTGAGGTGGAAAACATAAAATTTGATTTCAACATCCCAAGTAACATACGGAACTGATGAGAAAAAAACAATTTCTGATTGTTTTCTGGATCGGGCACTTCCGAGTACCACGCGAGTGGACTGTGCTTCAATTTTCATAAGCAATTTCTAATGGTTTGAAACTTATCTGAAAAGTTTCACTATAAATGGATTTTGGTTACACTTTTTTCACGAATAAATATCATAAATCGATTAAATGCTATGAACATGATGTTAAACATAGCGAAAAGTTTCTCTTGATGGGTTGTTTCAGACGCCTTATTGAGTACTGCAGTTTCCGTCATGGAAGGAATATTTATTCATTTTCCAAAACACTTGAACGTCAACTGTGACAGCGAAAATTATACATGTGAACTTCGCGATTTTAGGCGCCCGTTACTGATTTGTAACCATCTTCTTATATAATTCTAATCGCCGGATTGAAATTAATAAGTAATGAGAAGAATATTCTTGAAAGGGCGCATAAATCTCTTCATTGTTGCCGCCACACCACTGCGGTGGTTGTTGCGCCTAACAAATAAGTGCGTCTCCGGGTGACTCTAGCAGATGGTGATCCCAGAGAACAGGCAGGCATGCAAGGACAATATTGCGCTTCGATTAACGCACACTTCAATCCACTTTCAGACATATTGAGACACAATGCGTCCTAGACACAAAATCATTATGAAGAATCAACTTGAATGAATTATGTGCAACTGTGACGTGTATAAGACAGACGTTTCCATTGGTATGGCGATATATATATGAAGCCACCCAATCACTTCAGAGTTCTAAAATCAACGAGATTAAATCAGTCATTGCCGGGGTAAATACCAAAGCAACACTTAAATATATTTAACAACTCATTCACTGTAAGTACTGTTCAGGTTTGGAACGAGTTTCCCAAAAACTTTAAATTTTGCAGATGAAGATTTTTTGGGCTTAAAGTCGTCTGCCTGTTCATTATATCACAGGGGTCGGCTGCAGCACCCTCTCTTACACCTTGCGTGGCTCTGGACCCCATTGGATTCGCCCGCTACTGTGCTGCCCCGCACCCTCCGGCGCTCCCGGACTGGTGGCGCCTCGCCGCGGCCGAGGCCTGCGACGCAGGCGGCTGCGGAGCGCAGGGAGGTGGGAGGCCGACGGTCAGCGTGCCCACGGGTCTTATTACACTGCAGAAGACGTTTGTCAAAGATGCTCTAAAATAGTAGTTTATGCAATTGGTTTATAATGTTAAGCTGTATTGCGTGAGTACATGTTTAGAAATCGAGCCACGTTAGGAGCGAGGTTTCAAATTTGTACGAATGCAGTAAAGCAACATTATACACGAGTCGCATATGCTAGTTTTTGAAAAACAGTATCACACATTTTTAATAGAATCAAACTTAATTTGGCAATACGACTTTCTTATGACGCCTCGGGGATTTAACTATCTGCGGGTATCTATCTGCGCGAGAAACGGTGTCGGCTGTTTCGTTCACTGCTACCTTCCCACGATTCTCTCGTTGCAATTGGCTGAACGTGTGACGATCAGTAATTCGTGCCGTCATCATGTGTGCCTTAAAATTCCAGATTGTGAACGATTTTTTTGCAACATAAAATATCGTTTATAAAATAGGTATTCAAAAAAATTTGACAGTGTAATAGCTTATTTTTTACAAAAGATTTGTTTTATAAAAATTCTTCGGTAAAATTGACTCTGAAACGTCTACAGTTTGTCATATATTTGTAACATGACGACCGAGAAGCACAAATAGAATAGAGGTTCAACATAAGTTCTATTGCAGAGTACAAGAAATTAGAAAGTTTACACAATACTGACTTTCTGGACTCCAAATATAAAACCAAACAATAATGAGTAAAGAATAATTATTATTAATAAGAAAAATATTGGAGGAAATTTGAAATATGAATTGAGGTCTGAGGAATGAGATTTTAATAAGATGCCCTGCCTATTACACCTCGACTGACAAAACTAAAACCGACGACATTCGAGACGATTTGAAGATGAATAAATGTATGAGAAACGATAAGACAAAAGGAAATTAAAATGAAAGGAACATATTTAAGCGTATGGCATATATGAGAATGACTAAAGCAATGTAATACATACCGAAAGGGAAAACATAATTGAGGAGAGAAAAATGGAAAGATCAGTTCTGGGAAGACGGTATGGGGCAGAAGACCCAATCCCCAAAGAAGATAATGACGAAGAAAATTAAACATTTATTTAGGTGTTTCAAAACAGGATCAATGAATCCAATTGAATTTAGGCTTGTAGTACGAAAGTAACATACGTTTAGGTCCTTGTTTCTCAAACAGTTCAGTCGTATTTCTACCATCAGTAATACAATTACTTTATATTAAAAAGAAAAATTATTCAAAACAAAACATTATTCAAGTCTTAGAACTGCAATTATTTGGTAAACGACGATTGTGTGGTATTGGCTACTGTAATTTACACATCAAATTGAAAATGATGAAATCACAAATTTTGTCAAATCAATGATGAATTATTATATATTTTATAAAGACGGTAATAAACTGGCCCCCTAGTCTTGACAGAAAACGAACAAACAAGTTAGACGTATTCACAAAAATCATAGTATTCTTTGCATGAAAAACATCTGCAATGAATAAAATTTTGAAAGTTCTGAATTTTGTTTTCTGAATTTCTTTTAAAGAAAAAACGCTTATTCTGAATTAAACTACTGAGTCACAGTTCGCTCTCCTGCGTCAACTGGAACTCTTTTGGCCTTAGGGAACAGACTACTCTCTTTCTCCCTATTCTTTATTTACCTCTTCTTCTCATCCGGCTGTGAATGGCAATAGAACTCTTGTAATGAAATACCGAAAAACAGTGTAGTTATGTCTTGAAACATTAAAAGCTCCTACTCACAAGCAAGTAACTGTTTACGGCTAAAGTCCATAATATGGCTAATTTGCAAACTTTGGCGGTTAATGTACACAAAAATGACGATGAACAGATAACTTCAAATATCATCCGGCTAATTCTTAAATCACAGTCCGTTGGCAAGAGTGCGCAGCGAGTGTGCTACATCTTGTGTGTACGCGAGATCTTCGGAATAAAACTGAGTTGCACAGCGTCAAGATTGTTTTATTTAAATCACTAAGACCGAAGCCTCGTAACCCATCTCGGATATTTTAAGCAAAACGTCAACTGAAGTATGTGGCAGGATAGAGGAGATGATACCGTGTAATAAAAATGTTGATTTACTGAACGGAACTCTAAACTACACACCTTGTATCTCACTGTCCTTAGAAACTTCTTTATAGTAATTTGATTCCTGTTATCACATAAAATCTAGAAATCATCGTCACCATAATATATTATATGTAGAGTCTCCTGGTGTCACCTAATGCGGTTAATGATTTAATTTCATCCGGCAAAAATACGAATTTGCCTTCGTAAATGTCTTCATCGGATTTAATATGCCTATTTTGATAATGTGAACATGAATCCGTAAATTTGGAAATTAGCAAGATTCGGACATTAACTGAAACTGTGTTAAATATTTGAATAAACTTATTCCAAACTCAAGTTAAAAAATTGCATCCTACATCATTCGCACTGAGTGTTCTCGTTTTAGAACACCAATATTTATTATATATTATATATATATATAATATATATATATATATAATATATATATCAGATTTTAATATAAAAATATTGCTGAAGCAACCACTAATTCTAGGGATTCGTTGCAGCCGCGCTGTACCCGGACCCTGCATTTGGAAGCCTTTACTGGACCTCTACCCTTTAAACTTCCTTTCTTATCACCTGCACACCCCACTTTTGGAAGACGTTTATTGGACACATGCACTGAACCTGAATTTTGAAGATTTTTTATATTAGACACGTCACCTTTTACAATATCTCTGCATTTTACCTGATTTTTGAAGATTTTTTGTATATTAGACAGGTCACCTTTTACGGGATCTCTGCATTTTACCTGATTTTTGAAGATTTATTTTCTATTGGACACGCCACCTTTTACGAGACCTGTGAATTTTACCAGATTTTAGAAGATTTTTTATATTTGACACGTCACTTTTTACGAGACTTCTGCATTTTACCTGGCTTTTGAAGATTTTTTATATTTGACACGTCACCTTTTTCAAGACCTCTGCATTTTACCTGATTTTTGAAGATTTTTTATATTTGACACGTCACCTTTTACAAGACCTCTGCATTTTACCTGATTTTTGAAGATTTTTTTAAATTTGACTCCCTTCTTGGAAGATTTTTTTGGATATACGTTTTACATGGTTTTGAAGAAATGTTTACTGAACCCCTACTTTTTTAAAATTTGTATCCGTCGATACTCTGTTTTTGGAAGATTTTTATTTGGATACCTGCATGTATACACTCCTGTTTTATATTCCTGATGGTCTTTGAAAGGTTAGTATTGATGAGTGTGCTTTAGATTGTTCGTATATTTTATCTAAAATATTTCTACGCTGATTTCTAACTTTATGAACGTAAAATGTTAACAATATAACAAAAGATGTCATTATATAAAGCTTACATTTCCTTAACGTGTGTTTACTAATTACACTTAGAATGTTTTGAGACATTTGGCTTCTATAAAAATACAGTGCGAAAAGTATTTTATTATATATTATATTATATATATGAAATATAATAACATGTGCGAGTTACATTGATAAAAAAATTGTGAGATTAGTTTGAAGAAGTATTTTAAAGCCATCTTGTGAGTATTCGTCCGAAAATATAAACCCACACTGATGAGTTTTCTATCCAAGATCTTCTTCCGTTCTCATGTGATTATGAACTGAAAATAAGCTATAAGATTTAGTTGGGTGCTATGACACACGTAACGTGATTTTGTCACAAGATGAAAAGAGTTTCGACGATTCATGCAGAGGCGTATTTCCTATCCACCACCGAACGATACATGTTTTAGTAACTGATGAAGAGTGCACTACAGTAAGACTCGTAAGTGTCAAAGAAGGTTGAGCTCCGATGGTCAGTGTGGAATTGCAAGGTCGGAGTTCTTCACTAGTAAACGTTCTTTTCAAGTTTTTCAGGAAAAAATATTGACATACAGTAAATCTGCTATTGTGAATTCCTCTTTGAGAGTATAATAAGCATTTTCGGACGATTATTCAGAGTATTATTTCGCATTTCTGTTAATCACAATGTTCTCGACGTTTTTAAACTAATTTTAATCCTGAATTTTAACTTAATGTAAATAAGTAATTCGGTATTTCATTACAACCGAAAACACGTGAATTTAAGTGGATTAATGATTGTCTATTGAACGATTTCATTAACTCAATTGGTAGGTAGATAGCGTGTTAAACCCCACAAATTTTAAGAATATGTATGAGAGTTTTTTTAAAATTAAAAATAGCTTACATTTAAAACATCAATTCTATTAAACTGTAGCAATTTCCATTTCTATACGTACGTACGAGCGACTGGTGGTAGTTGTATGAACTTCGCGCTGCGCCTCACGAATGAAAAGATTGACTTCTAACTTCGAGTGTTGGGGGACAAATCTCCAGCGACCCTAAGGAAATTGAGCCTTGTCAAAGCGAACACGCAGCAGGTTTTCTTGAATTACTCCTTTTTTCCTGCCTCTAATCTCACAAATGAATCGCCGTTATTCAAATAATATTCCCCACACATCAATCCATTTCTCTTAAATAGAGCGAAAAATACCATCCCAACTATCGCCTACTACTCTGAAACTTGGACCTTAACAAGAAAACCCGCTTCAGGAATTCAAGCCTCATAAATGAAATTTTTAAGATCGATTGTTGGATACACCCGATTAGATACAAAAAAAAACAAATTCAGCAATTATATAACAATAAAAAGCACAAGCGATAGTCCTTAATAAACACTTATAGATCAAACTTGTTTTCTCATGTGCAAAGAATGACTGGAGATAGATTTCCCAAGATGATGGTCAATTACCACCTTCAGAGATCCTGGCAGATCGAGGAGGTGGAAGGAGCAGCTCAACTCGCCTGAAGCCGGAACGGACTAGATTAGGTCCAAACCATGCTGAAGAATGAGAAAAATATGAAAAGAAGAAGAAGAAGAAGAATGGCCGAAAAGGCTAGAAAGTGACAGCCAAAGATACTTACAAGAAAAAATAATAATTTGCAATCTTAAGGAATGTTTTCCAATGCTTACGACAAGCTTACAACAATGCTTACGTTACATAAAAATAATGTAAACTTTTCCAGGGGAAGAAAGAAAAACTAAAGTCAGAATACCGACCAAGCCAGAGGCGTAAATATAGCTTAAAGTAATAAACACACGGTTTGAAAATATTGACGGGAAAATTCGACAAGATAGTTGATACGACTCGAAAGTCCGATGAATAATTTACTGAAAAATGCAGCAGTATATAAGTTAATCCTGTTTAAGCATGTTTGAGAAATTGTCAGAATATGATGAAAAGTATAAACAATTTACTGGCACTAACTGTAAACCTGAATAAGTTGCTATGTTAATTCGTAACGTTTCATAACCAATGATGTACCAGGTATTTTCAAAACAAATTGTAATGTTTAAAAATGTAATTCTTTCATCAAAATTGCGATAGTGTGGTGTGATTTTGCTTTATACCCACACAAAGTTTAAAGAAAGACATTTTAGCCATGTTTGAGAAAAATATTGTTTTTAAAGTCGAATGTTTTTTCAAAATGATTTGCGAATATTAAAAAAATCAATATTATTTTAAATAAAGAAATAATTTTGGGAAACTAATTTCACTTCAAGAAAAAATGTCCATTTTAAATAATGTAGTTGTACAAGGGTATAACTATATTATTTCGAAATTTTAATTACGAATGAAAATCCCACATCTGCCATCTTCTAAATTTTTTTTCACGTTAGTCTTGAAAAAACAATATTTAAAACCTTTTAAAAAATGAAAATGCTTCACAGGCTTCATGTAAAGAATCCCCCCAAAATTTAAAGAACTCCAAAATTTAAAGAATTGTTTTCAAAATCGCAGGGCTCGCAATTAGGCAAGATAGTTTGGGAAAATATCCTACGAATTCTTTCGACGCTTGTTCTTCACAGAAGGATAGTCACACAAAAAACGAACCATGTTGTCATGAAAACAGATTTTCAAATAACATTCAGTTAATTCGAACTGTGGAAAAAAATTGAAGTGGCGAATTCGAATATCCCCCGTTTCTTTTGAGGTGGTGACACATTACTCCCTAAATATCAAGCTGGAAAAAATTCAGACCATAACTGTAACTTATGTAAAAAAGGAAATGATAAATGACGTATTATAAAATTCGTAAACTTATTGAGAAAAGTGACACAATTTTCTTTTGGTTGACAATAGGTAACAACTGAGAAGAGTTGCCAATTCGGAAGATATAGTATGGACTAAAGAGATTAGAAAACTAACTTGTGCGAGAAATTTTGTGCTATTCTGTAGCTCCATTTGTTTAATTATTCTACCCACTTATCTGGATTTAAGTTATTTTTATTAGTTGTCCGTCACTTCCCTACATACATTACTTGAGAGTGGAAAGACACTGTAGTAAATCCCCTTTTTTGAAAATAAATAGGAATATTTGCCTATAGGGCCATAACAATCGGTTGGTCAGAAGGGCAAAGTCGACTAACAAATCTAGAATATAGACTCCTTGAAGGGAGTTTCAAAGCTTCTCAAAAAACTTTAATCCATGAGGCATAATGTCCAACTTTCCCTCTAAAAGTGCACTTGGGCATAAATTTAGAATCTTTAAAATAATTATTATAATATTACAAGATTATTATCCGTTAATAATAGTGTCAAAGTGTTGAACGAAGTCATTTATTCTCTTCTTCTCCCCCTCACCCTCTTTCACGCACAAAATACACTCTCGCATTCACTAACTCTATCACATTTTCCCTCTTTATCTCTGTGTGTCTGCTTATCTGACCACCACAAAATACGTCACGGCATTAATTTTCCGCGAAGAGGCATTTTTTCTTCAAGAAAGTATATTATGCAGTGCCTCAACAACAATGCAATGATACAACAATGCACATGATAGAATACCAATTAAGTTGAAATTTCAAGATAAGCGACAACGTACTCCATCGTATCTTTATTATTCCATCACATATTCTCCTAATACAGTGTTGCCTCCGTTATCCTCAAGAGCGCTTTAGAGCCGGACATTTGGGTCGTAAATCTCAGTTCAGAACCGCGCCTCGTCACGATAACATGCGGAACCTGCTCGTAAGCTTATCAGTGAATGCATGGGCGATATAACTTGACTTCCCTTTTGTGGTGTCCGCGACGCTTGTCTACGTATCGCTTATCTTAACTCACTCTCTCGCGCGCCGTGTCCTTGCTACAACCCAGGTCGGCCTCTGCCTCTCTAAATCCTCTACCCAAGTCGGGTTCTGTCGCATTCTCTCGGTTCTACCGCCGTACTTGGAAATCACTGTAGATGAGTTGTTTGAGGAGTACGTCTATCACAAAATTCCAAGGATTAAAGTAGAGGCAGCTTGAGGAAGAAATAACTACGCACGATTCTTGGCCTGTTGTACAAGGTACTACACCGGCACCAGTGGGGAATTTGAGGAAAACCATGAAAAAGTCTGACAGAATCCGTCCTACAGAATTATTATTACTGGCCTCTGAGCATCCGATGATGGAATGATTACTAATATTTTCGGGCGTGTCAACAGCCAAGCCATGGCAAGTGTAGTTCGTGTTTTTGCTCGAGAGGAGGCGGTGATCTTACCCCGCTGGATGGCGAGATCCGGCGACGACCTAACGTCAGCTAGCGCGGTTTCCCCAAACAAGGTATCTCCCATCCGCGGGACATTGCCCCAGCCGGGACGAGGTCTTAGCTTCTGACCGGTCTCCCAACATATGGGTAGTGTAGTGCATGTAAGTGGTGTAGGGAAGGGACGATGATAGGACAAGGAAGAGAAAGGAACGATCGTGTGCGATTTCCCGCTCGTTAGGGTACTGCTTCGGCATTCGTGTGGTGTTGGTCGGAGAAACCACGGAAGACTACCGATCAGAGCAAGTGGTCGCTAGAATACTCCTCCAGACAGCGACTGAACGGGGCCTAGCTGACGAGCTAGTGTGGAAAATGCTTCCAGCGTGGGGACTAAACCCCAGTATCTCCCAGACAGAGGCACTGCAGTGACATCCGTTAATTCCCTCATCCATTTATGAGTATCCTTCGAATTCGCGGGTTTGATCGCGACTACGGTGGATTGAAGATGGGCAGAAAATCCATTAGCCGTGCCGAGTTTGTGGCATGTAAATGATCCATGGCAAGTGTTCGCCAAATTTATATCCCTGCTGCAATTCCCGCACCTTACGAAATCGCACAATCTCCGAACCAGAGAGCTCGGGTCAAATACACAGGTTGCAGAACTACGGCGTGCATGCAAAATAACCAGGCAGTGGTGCATGCAAAAAAAACCAGCATTAAGTGGTGTCAAAAATCCGTGCATTGTCAGTACACATTGTCAACCTAAGAAAAAGACGAAGATTTCATAACTTTTTAACTTTCTCAGCTTATTCGTAAGAAGAGAGAATTTTAATAGTTGTCGTGTAATGTAATTGTTGTAATGTAATGTAACTGTTGTAATGTATAGTAATCGTCGCACTGAAGACGACGAATATTCGACGGAAACATTCTTATTGCCGAGCCCTGGTAACGAAAAAGTGGATGAATCTTGCCCCTACGTACAGTAGATTACTTCCTTCAACACGTTATGCAGTCAGAATTTATGTTTTTGAGTATTTGATACCGAAACATTAATTGGTGGCAAAATGTCTCTCCGTCGGTCTGTGAAAAACGCTAGCGGATAAACCGTACGCAGGATTATCACCACAATTGATGTTCCCCAAACGATCTGGATGACGGCGCACTCTCTTCAATTTGAAACAGAAATTTTAATTCTGGGGTGTGTTTTACATGGATCACCAGTGACATTTTCAACATTTTCAAAAAAATGACACCATTTTTTCATTAAATTGTTTAATCAAATTATGTTGACCTCAGATACTGCAATTAAGAGAATCGGGCAGGTCCCACTTTCATTTAAATTCATGATTGTTCGAAAATTACAAAAACTCAAACATTTTCACAGCGCCTTCCTTCAACTACATGTATGAAGATTTTTTTCTAATGAAATGTGTTCAACATATATTTTCAAGTAAGGTCATGAGCAGTTTTTCAAAAATATGAGTATATTTTGTGTAATTTTGCGTCAAACAAGCTATTTAAAAATGTTTCAAATCCAAAATATTTTCTTGTATGTAGCAGTGAACTTTAAAGGCAGTGGTGATGACACATTTTCCGCGCACTTACTGTATTTTCGAAAATTGGAAAAAATATCGAAATTGTAATTTCGTATTATGCACGCTCTTGACGCATTGTCACGTCGCACAGGGCAACACTATCGTTTCAAAATTCTTCGAATTCATCCTATTGTTGTCGATCGTGATGACTGTATGATATAGATAGTATGCTTTTGAAAGAAAATAAATTGACGGAAGATAATAAATTTAACTTTCAAGTAACAAATACACTTCTTTACTTAAAGAAGTCTTTATCCCTGATTAAGGTATTCAAAAATTGAGAGCTCACTTCAAAACAGAGTTGTGTAAATTTATTCTTACTTTTTTGTATTATGTTCTAAAACTGTTGTTATTCAAATACTGAAAAGGTTAAATTTATTAATGTTCGTTTCATTTGTAAAAGTTATAAAAATCCGTTTCTGGCTATCGAAATAGAGGTTAGCATCACTGTTGCTTCGTTTATGTTTTAGAAAGGCATAAATGACAATATTTCAATATTACGTATCTATTTCCAATAATACGCGAAACTGTGTGCTATTATAGCACCTCCACTTTTTCAAATAGCTTTATTAAAATTTATTTTGTATTTATAATGAAAAGAATCTTTGTGAGGAAGAACAAATTTAAGATCTGAAACCAAATTTTCACATTTCTGTATTCGCTTCTTTTGGTATTTTACAGAGGGATTTTGTTGGTCAGATTGATTAATTGATAAGTGATTCTTTGCACGCCAACTGCTAAGATCATTAGTTCCGTAATTTTCTCTGCCACCGCCCCACAGATGGCGTTTCGACTGCCGCCGATACCACTCCCTGTCGCCTCGCTCCGTTCCGATCCCTCCCGGTCCCCATCTCACCGATCCCCAGTACTTTTTTCCCTGGGGGAACGGTGATCCTCCCCCGGTGGGAAATGAGATCCGGCGTCTTCATTCTGCCGGCTAGCGGGATTTTCCCCAACCACGTATCTCCCACCAGCCGAGCACTGCTCCAGCCGAAATCCTCTTCAAGCATTCGCCTGGCATTGACCGGAGAAACAACGGAAAACTACCGATCAGAGCAGCCGGTCGCTAGAATTAGCCTCCACACAATGGCAATGTAAGGAGCTATTGACGAAAATCCTGCCACCGTCGGGACTCGAAGGTAAAACCTCCCGATGACTGCAGTAACATGAATTGATGCCTTGACCCACCTCTCTCGGTACGGTTGCTGAGAAGCTTCGTACGTTTTGAGACTAAGGGCACGCACCTGTCTGTAAGGCAGGTGGGTGGGGTGTTGTGCGTCGGGAGCGCGGTGCGTGGCGTGGCGCGCCGTGACGTAGGGCGCGGGGGCAGGGCGCGTTGCGTGGGCTGCCCGCGGCGATCCGCACGGGATCCGAGGGCGGCGGGGGAGCGGGGCCGGGTACAAAAGGGCGCTTGTTTGTGCGCCAGTGGCGCCCATTGTGGCGCCGAGCGCTAATTAGACCCTCGGCCGCTCCTCGCCCCTCCACGCTCCCCACGCCCCCGACACACCCAGCCACCGCTACCCAGTTGGCGTTTCGCCGATACCACTCCCTGCCGTGTCGCCTCGCTCCGTTCCGATCCCTCCAGGTCCTGATCTCACCGATCCACCCCTCCCAGCCCCGCCCCTCTTCGCTCTGCCCCTCTTCGCTCTGCCCCTCTTCGCTCTGCCCCTCTTCGCTCTGCCCCGCTTCGCTCTGGCCCTCTTCGCTCTGCCCCGCTTCGCTCTGGCCCTCTTCGCTCTGGCCCTCTTCGCTCTGCCCCTCTTCGCTCTGCCCCTCTTCGCTCTGCCCCGCTTCGCTCTGCCCCGCTTCGCTCTGCCCCGCTTCGCTCTGCCCCGCTTCGCTCTGCCCCACTTCGCTCTGCCCCGCTTCGCCACATACGTCTGGAGCTCCCCGCCCTGTCCCGACACCGTGCCTCCGCTTACTGGCGATTCGCCTCTCGCCAATACCACTCACCCCCGTCTCGCCTCATTCCGTTCCAAACTATCACGATCTCCCCGGACCTGCTACCCAGCTCTACCCAGCCTCGCTTCGATCGGCCGTGCTCCGCCACATCCCGCGTTGTCAATCCTTCCTCTTCTACGCTACGCCACGCCCCGCTACGTCAGACCACGCAGCCTCCGCCATGCTCCTCCCAGCCCAGTCTCCGTCCCCCAAACATGTGTTGTTCAGCTTCTTCCCGATACTCTGTTTTAGGTCTCGCTCCGCCATGCCCCATCAAGCTCCTTCCCGCTTTGATCCGCTCCGCCCCCCTGCTCCGCCCACCCCGCTCTGCCCGCCCCACTCTACCCTCCTCACTCTGACGCACCACGTCACACGGCGACACGCCTTTCTCCGCCCCGCACCGCGCCACCCCGCTCCGCCCCACCCCGCACAGCTATACCCCACTCCGCTACGTCTTTGTCACACCGCACCTCCTCCCTCCCCCTTGGACTCACTCTCCGTTCCCGAACTTGCCTTGCCCAGCTCCTACCTACCACTCTCTTCCCCACCTCGCTCTTTTTCGACACGCCCCGATCCGCTATGATGCTCTCTACCACACCCAGCTCTATCGCGCCCCGCCACGCCCCGCCCCGCCATGCACCTCCCCGCCGCGCCACGCCCCTCCTCGCCCCGCCACTGCTTCGCCACGCTCCTCCCTGCACACGTTCCGTTCTCTGAACTTGCCCTTCTCCACACACTCCTGCCTGCCGTGTTCCATCCCTCTACGCTCTGCTCTATCGCCACAAACCACCACGAACCTCGTTACTACACTCCGCCATGACAGACACACTCGCACACGTTCATCCCACCACGCACACCATCGCTCTAACCGGCTTACGGCATTCTTCCCCTCCACGTTTCTTCTCGTCTTCTTCCTTTCCGCCTCGTTCTGCTCCATTCCACTCCGCCTCAGGAGACTACTTTGTTCTCTCCCTTCTCCACTCATCCTTTCTCTCTCTCTCTTTCATTCTTCCCCTTCCCCTATCCCTTTTCTCATCCTCTCTTTTACTTTCCGTCTCTCACCGTTCCTGGAGAGGTGGCTCAGGGCATCAACAGATGTCTCTATACTGTCTCTGATCGGGAGGTCCTTGGTTCAACTCCCAGCAGTGGCAGGATTTTCGACACTAGCTTGTCGCTAGGTCGAATCCAGACGCTTTCTAGAGGATAATTCTTGAGGCCAGCTGCTCTGATTGTCGTATTTTATGTTTTCTCCGATAACTACCACTCGAATGCTGGAGCAGTACCGAACAAATGGGCCACGGACCGCGCGCGATATTTCCTTCCTATTCCTTGTCCTCTCCTCTGGCTTTATCCACACTTGCATGCACTTAACTACCACACACGCCGAAAGACCGGGCGAGAGCTTAGAGCTTGTCCCGACTGCTGCGGTGCCTCGCTGATGGGAAACACCTGGTTGGGGAAACCTACTAGCCGACATTAGATCGACGACGGATCTCGCCATCCAGCGGGGTAAGACCACCGCCACCCCTAGAGGGAAAAGCACTCACTACACTTACGGGACTTAGTAGTTGACGCACCCAGAATCACTATCAATCAATTCCGCTAAGCTTATTCTCGCCTCGCCTCTCTCTTCCTCGCCCTGGCCCGAAAACCGACGAATGTGGGGGTTCCTTTCGAATAAACCATGAAGAGTGAAAATGAAACAAAACATATTTCGAAATATAAACATTTTTATCCGATCGTAGAAGACACGTTGATTGTATTCATGAGTTGATGTGAGTGATATGTGATTGAGTATGATATGTGAGTGAACTTTTTTGCTCTATCTCGATTGAGAAAAATACAACAACTTCAAGCACTTATTATAAAATAACTATTTGCTTTCTTGGACGTTAATGTTTTTTTGAAGACTTCTGTGACGCACGATTTGGCATCATAAACTTAGTATTTAGTACTTCGGAATTAACAGGGCAATGATTGGCCATATGAAAAAAGTTTCACTCACGCACAAGCACCCATACATACACAAAAATGGCTCGCAATATGAAGGACATCGTGCTCCACCTGGAATAGACTCTTTCATGACTTTGCTAACTACACAAATGCTATTACGCATTCGCAACTAGATCTGTACTAACTACACACTAAATAATCTAACCCACGTCTCACCTACTTAACATTAAACCTCGTGTTAAATTCATACATGTTAAATACAAATATATGTCTTTTCTCCGATACTTAACATTCCAACTTTTAAAATGTTGAACTTAAAATGTGAACGTTTGAATGTTTTCCAGCTGGAATGGAAAACGTAAGTCATTCGTTCGTTCGTGAGTTGTCGACTTAACTTCGTGCAAAAATTATTAGTTTGTATGGTGATATCTGTACTTCAATTTATGATTTTTATGTTGTAGATTGAAGTAAAATTAAATGTTCGAATAAACTTGGATTTACCCCCAAATGTATAGAAAATCTTTTGAAAAGAGTATAAGAGTATAAGGTTTAAGAATGGAAAGTGCGTTACATCCGCAACTTCGTAGTTTTCTACAGCTGTTTTGTAATATATCTGGTAACGTCTGAAAAAAATAAAACTAAGTTTACGTTTTTGAAATACAACATTCATCTAAATCCATCTTCCTTTTCAACGAACATCAGGACCGACTGAGGTGGCTCAGGACATCATGTGACGTCACTGCACACATCGTTAATTGAAATACATTTTGATTTTCCGTTTTGTTTCTCTTAAACATTGTCAGTAAGTTTTAAATTTCTAAAATCCTAAAAAGTCCTAAAATCTCAAAAACAATGCATGCAATAAAATGTTCGTGGGTGAAATTCTATTTAAAATACTTACTAAAGTAGCTGTGTGTGTGTGTGTGTGTGTGTGTGTGAAAAACCACACTTTGTGAATTATTGGTTTAAGTGTCTCCATATCCCAACTTAGAGCGTGTAAGTACAAAATGGAGCGCTACATCATACAGGTCCACACGTTGAACAGAATACACTTGCATAGAATACAATTCTCCTCATAGTACGTCATACAAAGTTCTCAACTATTTTTAACATAAAATAAAACAAATTAACTGTGACTGAACATTCTAAAATTGATAAGTTTTATTAACAACCAAATACTTAAAGCTGTGGAAGTATCACTGATATATCAATGATGTATATGATTTGTCGACGGCGGTGATGAAACGGTTAGCGTATCGGACTGTTATACCCAAGTTGGCGGGTTCAAACCCGATCCACGCCGTGGATTTTTAAGGGCGGAGAAATCCTTCGTACGCCTTCCTTCGGAGGGGAAGTAAAGCCGGCTGTCCCATGTTAGTAGATTTACTTGCATGTAAAAGATCCTCAAGCCTAAATGACGCCTCTGAGCTAAATTCAAATCGCCTGTTTCTCGCCCAAGAAATACCTCCTTTCTCCGCTAGTTGGTGAAAGGAGCGTACCGAAATTTGCGTGGTCAGACGGAAGAGCGGACCTGATGCCTTGAGTCTCGCCACGTAAAATAAGGCATCAATTCAATTCATTCAAGGTTTTCGAGATTCTGCTACCATTGAGATAGGAGAGTGACAAGATTTTTGATACTAACTAGATAGGTAGGTCGAATTCAGCCACTGTCTGGGCTAGAATTCTAGAGGCGGGCTGCTCTGCTTGGTAGTTTTCCGCAGTTCCTCCGATCAACACCACGCGAATACCGCAGCAGTAACCTAACAAACGGGTGATGGACAGCGCGCGATTTTTCCTTCCCATTCCTTGTCATATCCTCTCCCCTTACACATACTCTTACATGAACTACACCAACGCACATGACAGGAGGCCGCTCGGGAACTAAAGAGCTTGCCCCGGCTGGGGTGGTATCCCGCTGGTGGGAGATACCTGGTTGCGAAAAATGCGCTTGTCGGATGTCGCCGCCGGATGTCATCATCCAGTGGGGCAAGGCCCCCGCCATCTCCCGAGCAAAAGACATCATCTTCCTCATCCAACCATCACTCCTCAATTATTCACAATTACACTTTCATGCACTATCGCATATGTCGGTACACCAGTTGGGAGCTGAGAGCTTGTCCCGTCTGGGGGAGTGCCCGCTGGTTGGAATATCTTTACGGGAAAAAAATCCTCAGGCTCACGTGTAGGTCGGCACCGAATGTCATCATGAAGCGATACAACGCCTACCGTGATAGAAACATGTACTACACTACCGGTGCTAATGCCTAAGCTATGTAGTTTTGCCTATTTGCCTATTTTTTCCTTGAATGGAAAACACAATATTTAAGGTTACTTATTCATTTTGGGGCGTTAGGAGTATTATGTGAAGATTTTGTAGTGCGTAGAAATATTTACTCCACTAATAAATGCCATTTTGAGTTTAAATTGCTTAAACGTTGCCTATTCTCGTTTTATTGAACAAAATCAATCAAAATTTTTTAAAAATTGTAAGTTTTTACCTTTTATTTTGCAGATTACAGAGAAATCGAACACCTATCTACAAACCTATGATTCGTTTTACCGCCACTACAGTGCTGATACTAGGAAACACGTTCGAAATGCTGGTGGTTATTTTTTACTTCGAATTTTTAAACACATTTTTACTCAAAAACTGCTTCAACTTTTCTCTTACAATTTTCTTCTGGTACATATCAAAGGACGGCATAGACATTTGTGCCATTCCATTTGTCACAAACCCTGTATATTCGAAAACTACGAAAAGTTAACATTGCAAACGTACACTAATGTATACAGAGATATGTCTTCAATGGAATATGTTCTAGAAAATCAGATCTTTCAAAAAGACATGCTTCATTTTTTCCCACGGATAGAACAAAGGACACTTAAAACAATTACCCGGGTCTCATTTTCATTGAACTCTGTGATTTTTTTTAAAATTGCAAATTTTGAAATACATTTTTAGATATAATGTGAGAATGTATGTGCTGTTGTCATACCACTACTTGCAAAATTTGTGCATGGCGATAAAAAGAAATCACACATATTTTCACTCGTGTTTAAAATAAATGTGAAAAAAACACAGTGTACAGCATTAGATTATCAGCTTGGATTTAATGAAAAGCAAAACGGTTGCTACTGCAATTCAGCTTTTTTGTCCAAATCACTCAACAATGAAAGAAAGAATGTCTACGAGAATTTGTCAGAACAATGATGAAAGCAAACATTCGGTAAAGGTAACTATATTATGTTTACTTCAGAAATCATCTACACAAAAGCATGAATACGGATAAAAATATGCAGTGCATTTTCAAATGCCTATTTTACACTTTCAAATGCCTATTTTACACTTTCAAATGCCTATTTTACACTTTTAAATGCCTATTTTACACTTTTAAATGCATATTTTACACTTTTAAATGCATATTTTACACTTTTAAATGCATATTTTACACTTTTAATTCCCTATTTTACTTGCCTATTTCTACAGCTTTTCGTGCCTATAAATCTGCAGCTTACTAATGACCGTCGCAGTTTGCACACCCGGAAATTCCATTAATTAATCAATCAATCGCAGCCATTTTGGAATTTCGTCCCGGTTTGCGCCGTTCGGCCGCACAGCGCGTCGGCACGGGGCAGCGCGGCGCGGCGCGGCGCGGCGCGGCGCCCGGCGGCGGGCGATCGTAAATGACGTC